>CAJVQA010006247.1:0-15125 GCA_910591915.1 Cetraspora pellucida
TATTAATTTGGCTTGGACAGTTCTCTCAGAAGAAACTCAGAAGAAAACAAGCAAATTAGAACTAACAAAAATCTTATGAGATGATTCAACAGAAATAAAAAAAGAATGTAGATCCAGAAGCATGAAAGGGTTAATTCAAGAAGAAACCAAAATAATGATACAAAGTCTTACCCAAACCCTCAAAGAAACCAAAGAGTTTATAACAATATGAACAAATGCTGCATGGAATGGTTTTTTTGAAAATATATAGACAAAACACTGTGAAGCAGTTACTAAATAGAAAAAACAAATAGAATTAGCTCTGCAAACAAAAAAAGAAAGATAACAATCCAAGAAGTAATACAGTGATAAAAGGGGTGGATAATAGAGTTTTAGAGAAGGACCAAGGCTGAGCTATAAAAGAAAAAAAAAAGAAGAAGAAGAAAAAATACAAGGTTTTTGGTTTGGTTCAGTTAGAGATTATATAGAAAAAAAAATAAGACCATTTTTTATGGTTCTAATGGCTAGCTTGGTATAGCCCTCTGGCCAGACCACTGTTTGGTTAGTATGGCAGACCACTCCTGAGCACTCATAGAAGCAGCTGGGGAATGTCAAGCCAGAATTTAAGTCAACTTTGTACAAATTATATATATAAGACTCTTAATAAAAGTAATCAACAAGGCTGCCAAAGTTAAAAAAAAAAATAAAAAAATAAAGAGTTATTTGTTAGAAGCCTGTCAATATGTATAATATTATATTTTTTAAGAATTATATAAAGAACCAAGTTAATGATGGCCAAACTCAATATACAAAGCAGGCTATGACACTTTTCATAGTTGTAAAAGCTAAGCATATAGTGAGCAAAACTACAGAAGAATCTTAAATTTCCTTGAATCTCATTTCATCATCAAACTTCAAAGAAGCATCACAAAAACCAATCCACAAGACATTATATGATCCAGACTCATGCTATAACCAATGACTAGCATGTCTAAATTTACCTCTACTTTTACATCTACAAACACTCAACTCATTCTTAAAACACATCTACTAATACAATTTTATACAATACAATAATTTTAAATATGCACTAAGACTAGCAATCAAACTTGACTATAGTGAATATTATATATATTTACTATATATGTCCTAACCCTTACCTGATTACTTCTTCTCACAATTATCAGGTTATATCTACTATCCATCTATACCTATTCTCTCTAAATTCTCTTCAATTAACAATAATATACTGGATAATAACTTAATTATAAAGGACAATAAATTAGACAACAATTTTTCCTAAATAAAAGGAGCTATTTTAGAAGGCCATAATGAAACCATTATAGCTAACTAATATTATGACAACATTCAATTTAATACTTGTTACATAAATTTTTATTTTACAACCACATACTACTACTTCTTTACCTTCAAACTATTATTACTTTTTTATTACATATCCATAGCTTTGGCTACTCATCTGATAACTTATATGACTACACATTAACTATTTCTATTAAAAATAATTATAGCAAAGCTTATGTCTACCTTTCATCAGAACCCAAACTCCTATCTAATCACTTCATCTTATCAGTCCAAGCCATTTGGCATTGTCCAAAAATCCAACTAAAATCAAACACATCAACATCAGCCTTTTCTATATTAGCACCCTCAAACTACTAGTTCTTCTCTATTTTTTACTTATTTCAAAGACCAGAACCTTCAGATTATCACAGCTGACTTTCATCTTCTTCCAATAATCTAACACAAACAAATGATCCAATAACCATATCCTACTAACTTCTATCTTTAAAGATATATACACATAATGTAAGAATATATAATATAGATCTTAAACAACAAGTTTAAGAAGACTATTGTCTATCTTACAATATAAACATTATTGGTATAACTGAAACAAAAATATTCCAAAATAATACAACTATAAAATTACAAAAATCTTCTCAATATTCCTATTATTGGTCATGTTGCAGTAACTCTAAAGCTGGAACTGCAATTATAATACAAAACTATCTTAAACCTTATATATACAACATTCTTCAATTTCATAATTATGCAATTGCAATTAATCTATTCTTCAAACATAATTTTAAATTTTGTATTATATCAATCTACCTATTGTGTGATAATTCACAACTTAGACTTTTGGCTTAAAACATTATTATACAATGGATACAAGAAGCTGAATATAAAAATATACTGCCCATTGTTATAAGAGGCTTTAATGCAACTAATAACTCCCAATCTCCATTTATCAAATTCAAACTTTGCATTTTATATAGCATAATAACATGTATGACCTGGCTATTTAACTAATACTTTAATATCTACCTAGCATAGTAATCGATACAATAGCTGCATTGATTATATTTGGGCCAACTATTCTTTACTATGCTACCTTATATTATATACTACTAATGATCTATATACTAGCATCTGTAGTGATCATAACATTCTTATTTTTACATAAAAATTCACTTATGCTTTTACAAACAAATGAAGAGCCACTACAAACACCAAAAGAAGAATATTTCAATACAAAAACATGAATAATGAACTTTGGCAAAACTTTACTGACCAAGTCTTATCTAATCTAAAATCAACTCACACTTTTCTCTTAACTCAAACAACTGTCTCTATTGAGGTAACCTGGTACAAAATCCAAACTAGTATCATCTTTGCTACACATACATATATTCCAAATAAAAAATTTACTATATGCAACTTCCAACATATATTCTTCTTAAAAGCATCACAATTATACTTTCATCTTAAAAAACATGGAAACATCATCAGACAAACCTAAGCCTCTATTTAGCAACAATCAGAATATCTACTCAATATAATTAAACAATTCACAAACTTAACCTTTCTTATCTTCTTAATATTCCATTCATACCAAGTAACTATGCACTATTACCTAAATAGATCTTCTTAGCTAATACAGAATGAAAATTATTATATCATATATGCAATTTAGAAATCATTAAAAACATTAGAGAACAAATTAATAATAATATAACAAAAAGATGCTCTAAACTTCAACACAAACCTATATCAATAATTAACAGTATAATTAATCGACACTGTGATCCTGTAAGATTTGACAATATCAAACCTGATACTAATATTATTACAGAAATTCTACTTATTAAACAACACATTTAGGATCACTTTGATCAATGAACTTCTCCTCACTATATTCAACTCAAATCTTTAACTCCTCTTAGTCAGATGAATATCAACCCAAAGCTAATATCAAATTTGACTAGTACCAACAGGCTTTTACTAACTTTACTGAAGAGAAAATTTCTACAACTCTAAATTAACTTTCTAACAACAAAGTCTGTAGTCTATCAGGTATTAGCTATGAAATGCTAAAACATGCAGGCTCTACATTTATAATAGCTATAACTACATTATTCAATAAATGACTTGAACTAAAGTGTATACCTAAGCAATAGAAAGAAAGAAGAATATTCCCAATATTAAAAAAACCTATATTTGATGACAACTTTACTAATACTAGACCTATTAACCTTTTTGAACACATTAAAAAATTTTATAAAAAACTTCTTACTAATAGACTTAATAGTATCTTTACCTAACATTCTATCCTATCTCTATATAACTATATTGCCTTTTTGGTAATATTATATTAATTCTAATACATATCTTAAACAATACTATAGAAGATGCTTTCTGCAACTCTAAACAACTCTGGCTACTATTACAAGACATGAGTAAGGCCTATAATTCTGTCAACCCTAATCTTTTTGAAAAATTCCTATTATAACTACAAATGTTCTAACATCTCATTAAAATCCTAACTGATCTTCTTACTGATTACTATAATTATGTTATAACTAACCTGAGATTTACAAACTCTTATATAGTTAAAAATGTCATTGATCAAAGAGAGACAATTATATCACTCTTCTAAAGAATTTACTATGACCCTCTTATTAGTAAAATTGCCAACTATTTTTATAAATATATCTTATATACTTCATGAAAAACTAATCTCTCTTCATCCTAACTACAAAACTTACAAATCTCTATATCTGTACTGGTATACATAGATGATACCTTCTAAATAGCATAGTCCAAAAATGAACTTGAATCAATTACCAAAATAGTATTATCCTTCTATCACATAGCAGATATACAAATTAATTTAGCCAAATCTATTCTGGTTTCTAATACATCATCTACTGCTGAATTTTCTTACTTTGATTTATTAATTAAACCTATTCTAGCTAACTAACTATTCAAATTCTTGGGCTGCCGGTTCATACTTAATAGACCTATGTTCAAACATGATCAGCTAATTCAAGCTGAAGCAACCCAACTAATTAATATTACTAGTACTAAAAAAATTACTGGAAAACAAATAGCATATATTATTAATACAGTAATTATACCAACTATTAAATACAGATTACACAATACTATTCTCTTACACTTAATATGCAATAGCATATTAGCCAAATACCTTATTATAGCTAAACATAAATCTAACTTATCCAGATTCTTTTCTAATAGCTCTATGTTCAACCTATATTTATAAAATATCTGTAACATTTAGGACATCCAACTGTAACATCACATTACTAATTTTTAACAATAAATTAATGATTCTAATATTCTTAGCACAACAACTAAAATTAGGCTACAACAACTTCAATATAACCTCTGGTCTACTATTAATATTCTTCAACATAACAACCTATTATTGACAGATACAACAAACTCACTCTTAATTTTAAAATTATTCAGTTGTTTCAATATCTCAATATTATAATCTCTGCTCATCACAATATATTATAGCCAAATACTATTCACAATGCATGCCAACCAATTAAACCTATACTTATACAATATCCAAAATATATTACTTTTAAAAAACAATTAAGAAAACTTAATATCCTTTCTTTAGAGCAACTATGTACTGCTGATAATAGTATATTACTTAAATGGCAACATCTTTCACCAAGACTATACCAACTAACAAAAGAGAAAACAACCTTTATGGTTTACCTCTCTTGAAAACAAAATCATATCAGATAAATATTACAGAACTATCTTATCTCATTTTCAATTACCTGATACTAATCCTTTTGTATACAATACATATCCTATTACCAAAAAACAAAAACTTTGGCTTCTTACTTATCATTCCAATAATGAAGAAATTATTATTGGCAAAATTCACAAATATATTTTTGTCTCTAATTTATTCTTGATTACACATTGAAAATCTAATATTAATTTAGATTATGATCAATATTACCCACTTCCACCTATTGAATATAAACCATATACAGAATGCCATCTTAATTTAAACAGAATTAGTCAAATATGTATTATTAACACATTAGCAATTATTTCTACAATATTTTTAGCTAAAAAAACCTACAACAATCTTAAACTCAATGCCAATTACATTGATCTTATATACTTAACAGCTATTAAACATCCTTTATACATATCTCCTATAGCTCTCAATATTATTATATACAACTCTAGCATTTTAAAAATCTTTAAACCAAACAACTGCACTCACTAGTTTCAAAACATTTATCTATCTAATTCTACAAATAATAACTTTACTTTTTATAATAATGGTTTTGTTATTAATATTGGATCAAAACAATGTTCTATAGTTATTAGATAGATTCAGATCAATGAACAAAATTAAATTATTCATAAATTTTTTATCCAAGTCTGTTTATGACCATCATTCTATAAAGCTAAATTAGTCTCAATTCTATCTGCAATATCTATCATACCCCACAATTCATCTATTAGCATCTATACAGACTCACAATCTGTTATTTTAAAATTTTATACACTATTGAACCAATTACAAAACTCTAACAAATTATTTAAATTTAGCATATTGCCCTTATAGCATACCTTACTTAATATTATAAAATCCTTTAACCTTCAAATTATCTTTCACAAAGTTCAAGCCTATACTGATAATTCTTTCAACAACCTTGCAGACTTCTTAGCAAAACAATATATACTTCTTTAACCTTTCATCTTTAATTATACTAATATTTATAACACTTATTATATTTTTTAATAAAAACAAAACTTTATTGAACTACCAACTAGAAGTTTTATCAAAAATATATGCAAAGCATATATATTAGCAATGTGGTCTTTACAAAAAAGAAAAGTGAATAGTCTCATCTAAACCACTTCATAAACTGAACCTCTTCTTGGCTTTATCTTAATTATAACCAAAAACTTATATCTTTTTATACCAGTTTTAAACTTAATCAACTCAAAGCTTTTAAATCTAAATTCTTACTAAATAAGCTATCTACTTAATTCTTTCTTTATAACAGATATCCTCATATCTTTACCAATACTAATTGCTTTAAATGCAATCTTCCTAACTCATCTACACACTGGTGTACATGCTCTAATACACATAATATACTCCTTAATATCATTCATACATCTGTTAATCAAATATTTTCCAAGACTGAACTGGACTTATTACCTTTCTAACTTCAAGAACTAGGTTATAATATATGCCATCATCTATACTTTAATCACATACCATTTCAACACAATCTACATTTTATAGACATTAGACTTAAAGAACTTATACCTAAATCACTTATTGAAGTTGTTTGCAACTTTAATATACCTTTACAATTAGCTTTATAAATAGTAATTCAAATACTTCTACACATTAATGAACAAATCTATAAACTAATTTGGAAACTATACTGCATTGAATTTTCCAATTGAAAAAAACATAATCAAATTCTACCAAGATACCAAAATAATATTAGTAGCACTGATATACAATATTCAAATCATAAAGTCTTCAAACAACATCATCAAGCTTAAATATACTCATGCCTATGTGGCATTGCAAATCAACTTCATTTACAATCCAATATATGCCTACCAATTGGTCAAGCAATTAGAAAACTCAATATCTGGTTAATTCTCTGGATTAAATACAATATTTCTTCTAACTATATACTAACACTCAAAATCTAAGTGGGCCTTGACCACTATAGTCAGTTTAGGTCACAGATAAACTAGTCTAAGCTCTTATTCTTGTATGTAATTTTTATTTTGTTACAAACAACCTTAGTTTATTTTAGTACTCCTGTACTAAAATATATAGTTAAAATTATTAATAAAGATTTGAGCAAGGCCTTACCTTAATACCAAAAAAAAATAAATAGTGGTATCAGTTGATAACAGATAAACTGAGATAATGCAAAGCTTGATATTATTTCAAAAAGATATCAAGTGCTATAGTATCTTCAGAATGAGTATGAATATTGTGAATGTGAGGTTTAAGATTATTATGAATCATGATAGCAGTGCCTTCAATAGAAGTAGAAGAGTTCAACAAATAGTAGATAAAAAAGTTATTATTACAAAAAAAAAAAAGGTTTTATCGGAGATTTTAGTTTCTATAATGCTTACAATAGATATATTGTGATTAAGGCAATAATCTTGTCATGCTTCTCTTTTAGTAAGTTTATTAAAGCTTCTAACATTGTGTATAGCAATAGTTAGGTTGAAATAATGTGGAGTTGAGTTGAGTGAAAATAAGAAAGAGTTATCATTAGAAGTTAAAGAATGGCTGTCAAAAAATAAATCAGATAAAATAGAAATAGGATTAAAGGAGTTAGATCTAAGAGAAAGATTATAGAGTATAGAAAGAAGATATAGAGCAATAACAATATGATCTGGTAAAAGAGTGTTATTCAGAAGATAAATGTAGGTTTCATTATAAGATGAATTAACAGAAAATGTAATACTAGATACAGTTTTGTTATTGTTATATTTGTTAATATGTTGAATTAAGATTTGAATAGTTTAACTATAGAAGAGAAGTGATAAGAGATAATAAAGAAGAAATTTGTTAAAATATATATGAAGACATAGAAGATTAAAGATGTTGTAAATAATCTTTCAAAATTGTCTTCTATAGAGTCAATTACCATATGCTTGGCTCTTACAGCTGTGCAAGATACCATAGTTTGCTCTGTACATTAAGTCTGACTATTATTATCTTGGCCTTTTACATGGCTTATAAATTTTTCTATTACTAAAGAAATACAACTTAATAAAAAATTACAATTACTTTTTCTCTTTAACTTTTTACCTTCTTTAAAAAATTTCTTTATAACTTCTATTCTAAAAAGAAATTAAATCTGCTACTCCTATTTAACCTGCATTTAAGGCTTCATTTTATTATATTATTCATATTGTAGTTAAATAATAATCTAAATTTCTAATTGATCTTATTTACAAAAACAATTCTAATATCAATAAAAATGCTACAATTTCTTTTGATCTTTTTGAATCTATTCTCAAAAACCTTATTCTTAAATTTATTATTATTCTTTTTACTAAACTTAATTATCTCAAAATTTTGCATCTTTAATTATTATTTCTTCATATATTGCTTATAATTAACTTTAAATCTGTCTTAACATTATATGTCTTTATTTTTTTTTATCTAATAATTATCAATCTATTGATTACCAAAAATTTATTAAAGACTTACAACTCAGATTTAAAAGATTTAAAATTGAATCTTTTACTTAAACTACAGATCTTAAATAAAAATATCTTACTATTTAATTAGATGCTAAATTTAGCATTAAACTCTTTTTCAATATTTCTAAAATACTTTTTATTAAAAGATTTTGTATTTTCTCATTTAAAAATTCTCTTAATTACTTCAATTTTTGATTTGAAACCTATTATCCTTCTTATAGTTGATAATTCTTATTTAATATTAACAAAGAAAAAGTCAAAATCTCTTTTCAAATTCAATTTCAGCAATACTTTATTCTTTAACTTTCAAAACACCTTTCTAAAACTTATATATTTCAAAAACTTAATTCAATTTATAAATAACATGAAGCATATTGAGTTACTTCTTTTATTGTCTTAATTGTAACAATAAATTATGTCAATACCTTGATAAAAAAAACTTTTACAATAGTACTAAATTCTTTAATGATATTCTAAACAAATCTTGTTTATTATTTTTTTCTAAAGATAATGAAATATGAATTAATCCAATTCTTAATACTACACTTTTTAATAAAAACAAAGAACATGCTGCTTTACTTGACCAATTCATTTATATCAAAGTTTTGAACAAGCTAGCTAACTAAGCTAAAAACTTTGTTTATAAACAAAACAAAGTTAAAACTAATCCAAAATGTTGCAACTACTATTTCTATTGCTATCTCTCTTTTTATTATCAATTTGTTATAAAAAATCACTATATATAGACTCTTTCTAAAAAGAAAGTTATTAATTTATTAACAAAAAACATCATTGACACTAAATTTTTTATTTAAATTATTACTTATTTTGATATTGTCAAAAACCAAAAGCATATCTACTTAAAAATTATTAAATACTTTAATAATATTACTTATTTAGCAGCTAAGAAGTTTTTAGCAAAAAAATTTAATCTTGATTTTTAATCAGTTTTAATCTTTGACTTCTTTTTTTATAATTATCTTTTTATGTTCTTTTTTTTTTACAACTAATATAAAAGCAGCCACTACCTTATTAAAAGATACAACTACAGTAGTTAATAAAGAAAATAAAATAAATAAATAGTGAACAAGTTTATTTATATATAAGACTAGAATAATGATAATTGGACCCAATATACAAGGCAGACTATAGTACTTTACACAACTGTAAGAGACAAATATATAGTAATCAACTCTGTATAAGATAATCTTTTAAGATCATTTTCAACATCTTTAATCCTTTATGATCTTTATATATATTTTAACAAATTTTTTTTTATTACAATTTACCACTTCTTCCTTATAATCAAATTATTTAAACTTTAATTCAATATATTAATAAATATAATAACACCAAAATTATATTTAGTATTACATTTTTTGTTAATTCATCTTATTATAAAACTCACATATACTTCTCTAATAATACTCTTTTATCTGATCATATTGTTATTTCTTTATATCTTCTTTCTATATTTTATAATCTTCTGCTCAGATCTAATTCTTTTATACTTACTTCTATTCTACCTGATTTATTTTTTGACAACTATTTTTTAACATCTTTTAACTGTAATTCTTTTTTATTTTTATTTAATTTAACTTTATATTATCTTATCTAACTATTGCTATACATAATGTTAGAGGCTTTAATAAATTTATAAAAGAGAAGCTTAACAAAATTATTGCCTCAATTATAATATATCTATTGCAAGCATTACAGAAACCAAAATCTTCAATAAAACTATTCTTTTTTTTGAATAATAACTTTTTTTACTTATTACTAGTCTAAATCTTATGCCTTTATAAAAGGCACTGTTATTATGTTTGTAATTATCTTAAACCTTATGTTTATAGTATTTATATTCATTTTGAAAATATTAAGCTTTATATTATCTTAGTATATCTGTATCAACTGATACTTCTACTTGTAACCAAACTCAAAATGTAGTAATTAACTAGGTTTAACAAGTTTTTTAACTTTATATCTATCTTATTCATAGTGATTTTAATATACAAAATAATATTTACAGCTCTTCTTTTAAATATAAACTTATTAATTTTCTTAAAAATGCTAATATATATGATATTAGAGCTTATTTTAGCAATAAATACTTTACCTAATCTAACAATACTAGTAGTAGTTGTAAATAGCAGTCAAACTTCTATTTCCAGTAATTATCTAATTCTTTTTTTATCTATATGCTTATAGCAAACTCTTATACAAAAATACTAACATTAACTACTATATCTTTAATTACAAAACCATGTCTACAGAGAACTGAAACTCTTTTGCAATACTCTATTCTAACAACTTCTATTACATAAAACTTTTATTAATAATCAAACTTATAAAAACATTAAAACAACTTGGCATAAAATTTAATACTTTATTATCTATTCTGCTAATTATACTATTTCTAAGAAAGTTTATTACAAACATAGTTATAATGACCAATACTTATCTTATAGAATCTTATTATATTTATTTCTCAAAAAACTATTATATTATCAAACTTATTAAAAAACTTACTCAATATTTTGATATCTCTAACATCAATCATGATATCTCAAATTAACAAACAGTTATAATATGACCTTCAAACTACTTATTTTTACTATTTATTTTGTATCTAACTATAACTTTAACTTGCTTATTCTATTTAAAAACAACTTTTTTATACCTATCATCTTGAAAACTTTTTTTTATTCTGTTAACAAATTAACCAAGTTGCTAACAAAAGATATATTATTTTTACAACACATTATATTCAAGTTATTAATAATATTCTTAATTGCTATTATAAACCTGTTTACTTTTCTAATATAAAACTGCTAATAAACTTATTACTAATCTATTACTTATTAAACAACATGTCTGATTATATTTTTATGACTAAATTGTACTTAAATCCATTAACCAAACTCTCTTTAATAATTTTTAGTAATAACAATATTTTCTACTTCTTTACATTAATCCAAACTATTACTACTCTCTTAATTCTTCTATTGTTAATAAAGAACTTTTTCAAACTTTTTCTTAGTTACCTAACAACAAAGTCTGTAATTTTATAAACATTAGTTATAAAATACTCAAATATATAAGTTCTTAATACACTTCTGCTATTACTAGTCTTTTTAACTATTAACTTCTTAAAAATAAAATTTCTAATCAATGAAAACATATTAGAATTTATTCTATTCCTAAATGTAATATCTTTAATAGTAATCTTATTCTTACTTAACCTATAAGTCTTATTGCATATTTATAAATTCTATATTAAAATTCTTATAAATAGACTTAGTATTATATTTTTCTTTAATTCTATTCTTTCATCTTTTAACTATATTGTTGTTTTTAACAATAGCACTTTAATTTCTATTCTAAACAAGTTTATTAAAGATGTTATTTGCAATTATAAGAATATTTGGTTACTTTTACGAGATATGAGTAAAGCATATGATTCTGTTAACTTTATTCTTTTTAAACATTCACTTTCTTATCTTTTATTTTCTAAATCTATTATTAACATTCTTTTTGATCTTCTTACTGATTTCTATAACTAAGTTATTACTAATCTTGATTTTACTTCTTTATATCCAGTTTACAATAGCATTAATTAAGATGAAACTATTATTTCTTTATTGTGATACATATTTTATAATTCACTTATATAACACATATATATACAAATATCTAGTTATATTTTACAATCCTTATGGACTACTAATTTTAAACTCCAAATATCTGACTTATTACAAAAATAATACTTTGTTTTGGCATATAAATAACACTCTTTGAATTGCTTTATCATAAACTAAGCTTTCTAATATACTATTTATAAATAAATTATATTATATTATACTCAATATTCAAGTTAATCTCTTAAAATCTATTCTGGTTACCAACAACCCTCTATCTTATTATACCTTTATCTCATATAACAACTATATTCTTTAACTTTATTTTACTAAACTATCTTTTAAATTACTAGATTGTTAGTTTACTTTGGATAATATGCATCTTAAATAAACAAACTACTTATTGCTGCTTTTTTGAACTTATTCAAATTGCTAAAACTTAATGTATTACTAACTTATATATCTATTATATTATTAACACAGTTATCATTCTTACTTTTAAATATCATCTTTAAATATTGTAGTTAGCCAACCTACTTGTAACAAAATTTTTACTTAGCATGTTAGCTTGTTAAACTTAAGTCCAAATTTTGTTATATAATGCCTTTTAGCATTCTTCTATATCTTCAAATTTACAATATCAACCATATTTGAGAAATTTAATTACAACATCATATTTTCAATCTTCTTAAATAACTTAATAATTCTAACCTATTAGGAATATTTACTTATTTTTGTATTCAACAATTACAAAACAACCTCTGGTCTTTTACCAAATTTTTTTATATTCCAATCCAATTATTGATGGTCTTAATTATTTAACTACAAGTTTTAAAATAATTCAGCTTATTAAACATATTGTTTAAATATTTTAACTAATCTAACTTATAATATTTTATATACTTTAAATAATAGAACTATTTTTCTTAAATCTCTTCACTTCTCTTATTCTAAATATTTTGTTTTCAAAAAATAACTTTGATATTACAAACTTCTCTTTTTTGATTAACTTATTACATATGATAATTTATATTTATTATATTAGTAACACATTTCTTCTAGACTAAACAAACTTTCTAAAATTGGTATATTTTAATGGTTTATTATTTTTGAGAATATTACTACTAGTTTTTCTTACTAATATACTTTATATAATTATTTCAATCTACCTCAAATAAACTACTTTTTTTATACTACTTATTATTTTACCTCTAATATCAAATCTTGACTACTTATTGTTTTTTATAACCAAATAATTATTAGTAAAACCAGAAGGTATAATAGTCCTACAGA
The DNA here is from genome assembly GCA_910591915.1 of Cetraspora pellucida. Classification (NCBI taxonomy): domain Eukaryota; kingdom Fungi; phylum Glomeromycota; class Glomeromycetes; order Diversisporales; family Gigasporaceae; genus Cetraspora; species Cetraspora pellucida. Next base: position 13,482 of record CAJVQA010006247.1, read on the forward strand.
TTTTATTCTTATTACTTACTGGCACTACTTATTCCAGTCATGGTTTTCTAATCTTTATTCTATTCTTCCTTTTGCTATCACAATATACCTAGATGTCATCTTAATTTCAATTTAATTGCTAACAAATAAACTATTTTTATCTTTACAAACTTGGCTACCAAACTACTCTGTCATATTAATTCTAATAAAACTCTTAACCTACATACCAATTTTTTTGACATTGTATATTCTGTAGCTATATGATACTCCTAATATATTTAACCTTTATCTTTATTAATAATCAATTCATAACAACTGCCTTGTATTTTTTAACCAGGCCAACTTACTAATAGTTTATAATCTATTGCTAACTCTAATTACAATCTATTTACTATTTCATTTTATACTAATGATTCTGTTATTGATCTTAATATCTTCTAATGCTTTATAGTATAAGTTGAGTTCAAGTAGCTAATTTTACAACTTCTTATTTATTTCAAATACAAATTAAACTCTAATTATGCTCTTTTAAAACTAAACTTTTTGCTATTCTTTTAGCAATCATTATTGCTTCTAGGAACTGCTTTATTTATATATTTACTAGTTTACAATTAGTAATCTCTAAATACTACAGTATTTGCTTATCAGCATTTAAACTTTCTTATACTTATATTTTATACTTTTCTATTTGATACATTCTTATCAATTTTATTAACTTATATAATATTCAGATTATTTTTATAAAGTTACTATATATCAGGATGTTCATTTTATAATCTTAATAACCAACCTGCTTATAATTACCAAATATTACTCTTTTTAATATTCTTAACTAATAATTCTTATAACCTTACTTATATTTTATTTATCGATCAACTTCTTATTAAAATTTTTATTTGATGTTCTATTTATACTATTTGTCAAGTTTATATTATAATATTTTGGATATCTTAATATTGTTTTTAATAATAATTTATTATTATATCTGATATTAACTAGGAAGCCATTTAGTTCTATATTAATAACAATCAAAAATCTTTAATTTTGTTTACAACTTTTATTTCTCTATTCTCAAAACCTTTTATATTAAAATTCTTCTAGATAGACTACCTATTTCCTATGCTCTTCATAAATATAACTCTTCATACCTCTTTTCTTGTTATTAATGCAATCAAACTAATTTTTTATTATACTGGGTCACCTGTTCTTCTATTCAAACTATCTATTACCTAGTTTCTAATTTTTTTAACTGCATTCTAAATATAACTTTTCTTGATAAGATTTCTCAAAACCAAATCAAATCAAATATTAGGTTGATTTAAATTTGATCAAATCAAATATATTTTTGATTTAATTTGATTTTATCAAATATTTGAATCAAATATTTTAATTTGATTTGATTTTCAAAAAAATTTAAAATTTTTGATCAATAAAGAAAAAACTTGATTTATGTATAAGTTTATTATATTAATCAATTTTGAGCTCTTAAGTAAAAGAGTTTGTCTAAATAAAATACTTCTAGTTTCATAAAACAAAAAAGTTAATTGTTTTAATAAAATTTTGAGTAAATGGCTTATAATTTTGAATGTTTAATTATAAATTTTTAAATCAAATCAAATATTTGTCAAATCAAATCAAATTTGATCATATTTGAATTTAATTTGA
>CAJVQA010006248.1:0-15123 GCA_910591915.1 Cetraspora pellucida
TATGTAATTTAAAAGCAAGCTTTTCTTTGTAAAAACTTTAATTGAATTTCAATAAAGTTAAAGGCATGGCCTCATCACTAATATTTAAAAAAAAAAAGTAAATATTGTAAAATATAAAGGTAAGATATATCAAATTGTGATGACTATATGCAAATTAGTCAGTAAGATTATTGTATTAATCATTCTAATAAGTAGTAACTTTGTAAAAAATAATATAGATATTATATAATTTAACAAAGTTAATAAGTATATTCCATAATGAGAAACATAATATATATGTATAGAATAGGATATAAGTTAAGTTTAAAAAATTATAATATTTGGAGATTACAGACTATTAGTTAGTATATATATATATAATACAGTTTTTTAAAGTAGTAATAAGAGCTGATAAAATAGCAGTAAGCTAAGACTTAAATAAGTAAGGCTAGTATCTTGTTTGGACTTAGAATGTATGCAATATAATATTGCTTAAAATTTGGGTTCATCTGATGCCCATAGAGCATTATAAAATACCTAGATTGATAACTAAGTCATTTGTATAAAAATAAAGTTCTGATAATTTTGTATTGTAGTTAGCAATTTGTTAAAGATTGTTTATTAAAGTATCAAATTCAAAATATAGTTGAAATTAAGTATGTTGTAATATTGATATTAGAAGGGTTAGGAATTTAAATAAGATGTCAAATTGCAATAAAGTATATGAGATCAAAGTGATTGGCATTGAAGTTAAGACTTTTGTTATATGTATTAACTTGATAAAAAAATTTAAAAAAGATTTGATAGAAATATTAATTGTACATTTATTGGCAATTGTATAAAAGTTAAAAAAACAACCTAGGCATACTTGTGATTTAATTTTAGATTATATATTGCTTGTTGATGAATAGTTTCTAATGTTTTAAGTTGAGCAAATTTTAATTTAGAATCTTTACTAATTTGATTTTATTACAAAGCTATATCTTGTAATATAAGATTAACTATTAACATAATTTGTTTTGCTAAATTTGTTTAACTATGATATAGTGCAGTTCTGGTTGTTATTAACATATCAAAATATTTTTTAAAAAAAAGACATATTAATGAAATTGAACTAAAACAAATGTACATCTATAATCTAATCTACTATTTATATAAATTAATAAGATTTCAAATAATATTTAATTATAAAAAATATTTAAGTTATTATAAAATTTAGTAGCATGTTAAAGAGCTAAGCTAGGTTAAAAAATTATATCTTTATATGTTACAAAGACTTGTCTATTATAAAATAAGTTTATAGAATCTTCAAGTATTGTAACTAATAATATTATTAATAGTATTAGTAATAACTTTGTAAAGTCATAATTATTTGTATTTAATGTAGCTATAACTGGTATAGCTACATGTTTGTTTTAAACTTCAGTTGATGTTGCAATATTCTTACAAATTGGCACTTTATGCTTATCATTAACAAATATTAGTAAAAAATATTGTTTAAATTTCACAACAAAATATCAAAGATATTAGAATATTGTATAGCAAAAATGAGCATCAGAATGTGATTTTCTAAGTTGTCATGCTTGAACTTTATATTTAATCTTAGACTGTTTAACATAATTTATACTAGTACTTGCCTATGGATTTTTTGGATAAAATTGTAATGCAATCCATGATTCTAATAGAATTAAATAATCTTTAATTAAATTGTCTTCTTTTTTTATTTGTCTTAATACTATAATATTTTTTAAAGCTTGAACAGAAATAAAAAGTAACATATAAAAATATTGATTTATGACATCAATTTTAAACTGCACATGTATTCTAAAATATAATAATTTAATATAAAAAATAATTTAATTAATTAAATTCATAACATTATAAATAAAAATATATTAAAATCTAACTAATCTCTTCAAAATATTTTGCAAGTTCTTTCTAAAACACATCAAACTTTGTACATTTAAATCCATTATTAGTTCAAAAATTTACAACTATTTTTGGATCTTCTAATTCTAATATAAGTTTAAGCCATTCATCTAACTGCTTTATTTTTTTATTTGCATTAGCATTTATATCTTCTGTTAAATCATAGTATAACAATTTTAAAAATTTGGTATAATTTGAGTTAAAAAAGCATACTATAAAATTATATAATTTTAATTTTAAATAAAATTTATTTAATTTAAATAGTTTAAATAATATTATAATACTTTGCAAAAATATTTCTTTGCATCTCTTGTGTAAAATAATATGCTATCTTTCTTGAATTTCAATTATTACTTTTGCTTATAAATTATTTGATTTTTCATTAGAATTAAGAGAAATGCTCTATACAAAATTTAAAGTTCCAAGATAATTATCATGATAATATTAATAAAACATAATTGTTGTATTCAATTGTAAATTTTTAATAAAATTCCATCATTCATATTTGTTTTGTGATAAATATACATCTAATAAAATAACTTTATAATTATTTATATTGTATATTTTTGTTGCTAGTAATTTATAACAGTCTTTAAGATCTTGGTAAAAACACTCTAATTAAATCTCAATTTTACTATCATCTAATGGATTATGTGCTAGTTGCATAGCATTATAAGTCATACTAACACTTTTGCTAATATTTCTAAGATATTCTATATATTTTTGGATATATAAAATTAGTTTAAATATTTTATTTATAAATTTACACTATAATTTGCTCTCTGTCCATAGTTGTGTTATACATTATTCAATAGCTCCTACTAATAATTCAAGTTTAGAATATTGCAAAGTTTCTTTTTTGTGATAAAACTCTTTTTATAATACTGATTATTTTGATATTTATGCAAAGACAAAATAAATTCTAAAAGATAACAATCTTGCTTTTTTAATTTTTGATAATGTTTATCAAGTTTCCAAAGTAATGTATTAAGATTTTCTAAAACTTGTTTGTCTATAGTAGTTTCAGATGAAATATAGAATAACAGATACTATTACATAATAAAATCACAATGTGATAATATAAAAATGTTGTACAAATTATTTATTTTCATAATATGCAGTAGAATGTAATGCATTAATAAATGATTATTATAAATGAACTTTGTTAACTCAATACCAAATATACTCTAATAAATAATTTTCAATTAACTTTTTATTTCTGTTATAGATACAATTGATAATTTAATACTATTTCACAAATCTGAGTAAAAGTATTTATTAGTAAAATATTTAATTAGTAATAAATCAATTATTTGTTTTATGAACCTTCTATCATATTTGTAGTAACACTACTTTCTGGATTAGTGAAATATTTTAAATGATTGACAGTTTTATGTGTAACTCCTTGTTCCTCAATATTTAAATAATATTTTCAACAATTAGTATATACTATAAAACCTTTTTTAATATATGTTTCAATTATTTTTTTAATAGTTTTACTATTTCTATTTTCAACTATTTTTAAAAAGTATTTTTTTCTTTAGTTTTTTCAACATCACCAATTACCTATACACCATTAACTCTTTTTTCTTTATGATATTTTCTTCTTTCAAATTTGAATTTTTAATCTCAACAATGATTCCTTTATTACCAATTTTAATAGAATGATCTTCTAATATATTAATTACTAATTCTTTAAGAAAATTTAATAATCAGTTATAGTATTTGATAATGATTCTGTTATTTGTATTATAGATTTATTTGAAGATTTATTTAATCAAAGATAAGCAATCATTATAACATCATTGCATTTAAGATGACTATTTGCAAAAAATGAATCTTTAAATATAGATATAGATGTATAACAATTTTTATTAATACATTTATAATATTTTTTATCTCTAGATAATTTAGAATTACATTTATCACATTTTATTAGTTTATACAAAATATCATTATCAAATAAAAATTTCATACATTTATCTTCATCAAATAAAATATTTTTAATTTTTTTAATAACAAAAACTGTCATTTAATTTAATTATGAAATTAAAAAAATAAAATTAAAAAAATAAAAAACTAAAAATAATATAATTTATACTTTTTATTTTTATTTTTTTTATATTTTTTTTTTAACCTTAAGAAGTTATGCTAGTACTTTATTAAGATTATTAAAACTATATATATATACAATTATATAGAATTTTCCAATATTTAAGTTTAGCATTACTAGGCCACTCTAATGGTACCTAAGTGCAACCTGCTATACTATCTTAGTTAGATATAGATTGCTTGTCTAACTACTTAAAGCCATACCAGAAGGGTCTTCCCCCTTCTGTGACAAGTGTATTTATTATCTTTAAAGCTTCTTTCTTTATTTGATCTGCTTTTTTTGTTTTTTGTTTTTTTTTTCTTTTGCCTATTTATCTTTTTTAACACTTTTCTTTAATTTTTCTCTTGTACATACACCTTTTTTCATTTTATTTGTTATATTGGTCTTCTTTTTCTATACTTATATTATACTCTTCATACTTGGTTATCAAAGATATTCTATATTGTTCTTATGACTATATCTATGCACTTCTGTGTTGCCTGCTTGTTTAAAAGTCATTTAAGCCTTTTTTTACTTTTAGTATTATGAGTTCCTTTATTAGCACTTCTTTGTTTGTAATTTCTTCAGCTTCTATTTTTCCAAATACTGCTTTGTATAGAATTTGTGATAAAATTCTGTTTTTTCTTCCTTTCTGAGTCCATTCTATGCTATTGCTGTTGCAACTTTTTGAATCCATTTCTACCAACTCTTTTGTTCATTACAACTTGCTAAATGTGACTGAGTCTCTTTTTCTCCAATTTGGCATACTTGGCACTCTGCTATTGTGTATACTTCTGGTCTTCTTTTGTTTAACTTCTATAATAATAGTAGGCTGTTCATTATGTACTTAATTACTGTAGCTCTTTTTGTGCTAAGTTTTTTTAATATACAATTAACTCCTTTTGTTCTGTTTATTTTTTTTCAAAAACTATACAGTATATTTTCTGTTTCTGATTCTAATATTCATATTGGATTTGTCTCTCTTCAACTGGCTTTTGTTCTGGCTTTTGTTATTATTTTACACAGAAATCTTACTAATATATCAATTTTCTTGTTTTCCTACTCTAAATAGTACTCTATTCTATTATATTTGACTTTATTTGCATATATTATATTTTGACAATTTGCTCTTTTTTTACAAGAGAGTCTGCTCTGTTATTCCACTTATTTTCACTATAACTTTTAACTTTAATTATTTTTACCTTAATGTTTTTGCTCTTAATAAGACCTACAATGTTTATTATCTATATTATATTTTTCTTTTTTAGTATTCTTTTCTCATCTATATTTTGAAGTTTTCTATTAATGTTCTTTAATACTGCAATGCTATCTGTAAACACTTCTATACTTTTTTTTTTTGACACTGTTAGGGTTGCTGTCTATATTGCTGCTAATTCAGCTATTGTTGCTAAAGGCCAATCTTCAAGTCTTAATGTGGTTTTCTCCTCTGTCCAATCTTCTTTCTCTTCTACTTGTACTTAACCAATATCTATTCTTTTTGTATTGTTTTTTTCTTTCTTCTTGTACAATACTCTATCAGTATAGAAACTGTATTTTGTAATCATATTATTTAATTCTTGTTTTTTAATCAGTTCTACTTCTAATTCTTCTGTGTCTTATTTCTAATAACTTTATTTTATTTTTTTTTCATTTTTTTATTATTTTATTTTCTAGTATTTGCTCTAATATTGCATTTATTTTATTGTTGGTTTTCTCTATTAGTAACTCTGATATTACTTACATATTGTAGTTTCATCTTGTCTATTTTTTATACTTGTCTTTTGTCTGTTTTGAACTACTTTTGCAACCTCTGCATATACTTAATTCTGTTGATGACTTCTCTTCTTCTATATGTATTGACCAATGCTCTGCTAATACTTTTTCTTCTTTTTCTTATTGTTTTCCTCAGTTACTAGTTGTATTTCAGTTCCTGTATAATTCATTCTTTTTTTCTTCAGTTTTTAGACATTTTTATCTACTTGATCTTTAATGCTTATATATTGTATCTTCTTATTTTGTAGTAGTCTTATATTTTTCTATTTGCTTATATTCTTAGTATTTTTTTTTCTATTTTGCTAAACTATTTAACTTTCTTTCTGGGATGTGGCAACTTAGTAAAGTGGATAAGTTATCAACCCCCCAAGTAGTAGGTTGTGAGTTCAAAACCCACTGATGGCGAAAATTTAAATAATCACCTATGTAATATATACAGTATTATGGCGATGGCATTCTGTCAATTAGTTGGAATAGGATACCTGTAACTATGCTCGCACCAGCATGACTGGCAGGTCACAGGGCATCTGTGTAACCTTGGTTACACAGAGGAATGCAAACTGGTACCAGGTAGTGCAAACCTAAAATAAGTCCCTATGGTCATGTAAATCCATAGAACTGAGAAACCAGAGCCTACTTGGAAAGACCCGAGTAGAGACGTAACACAGATCTTCAACAGTACCACTGTAAAGGCTAGACCTAGGAAATGGATACCAATATGGAGGAGCCAGATGGGCAAGAACCTCGGGTGAGGGATACCACCAACTAGGCCACTGGAACCGAACTGTAGGAAAAGGATATCAGGCTGACTCGATATACCAAGGACAGGTTACAGTCCTACTGGGCTATTTGGATTGGGAGTCTGGTAACAAAGCAGGGGTATACTTTAAGTACTAGGGATATGCTGTGAAGTAAGTGCTGGGGTTTGAGTAAACTCTACAAGGGCAAGCCTTGTTAATGTTCTGTAGAGTGGGTAGGTAGTTAACAAGGGGGTACCCCAGAACCTTACAGTCAGGTAACATATTCTGAAATGTTTAATGGCTTGACAGATATACAAAAGGGGAAGCCAAATGTTGGGTTAGACAGCACTTAGTTGTATGGGAACCAGGTGTTACTCACCTGTATGTAGTATAAGAATCAGAGTGTTTAAATAGGTACCCTCCTAGTAGGTTACAGGCATGGCAGCTAGTGTAGAACCCTTGGGTGGACTACTTAAATAGGTAACCAAAAGTTACATGTGTGGCTAGTTGCACACTTACCTTGTACAAGTCATATGTAATGCATTGACCAAAAACACAATAAAGGCGGTAGCTACCGATAACATCAGTTTTTAAAAAAAAAAAAAAAAAAAAAAAAAAAAAAAAAAAAAACTTTCTTTCCTTTATATAACAGACTTTAAAAACTTTTGAGCTGTCTCTATGTAATCAGGTTGTTACCTTTTATATTTATAAGTTGGTTTAGGTATAATAACCTTTATTCATTTATTGTGCTCTGCTTGCTATTTATGTTTTTGTTTCTAATATGTTTCTTATCTTTTTACTATGTTCATAAACTTTCTATAAGAGTTTTTTTACTTTAATGTTTATTTCTATTTCTTTTGCTTTGGTTATTGTTTGACAGATTAAGTTGTTTTTCTAAACCTTTTTGATTTCTATTTTCCTTTTATTGTTCTAAATGTCTTCTGTTAAGCCTGTTTTCTGATATCCTTAAGTTATTTTAAGCTTGTTAATTTAACTACACTATTCTGTTTGTTGAGTCTTAAAAAAAACTATTTATTTGCTTTGTTGTTATTTTTTGGCTTAGTGTTTTGCAAGTTTCTAAGTCTTTGTATTCAATTATACAGTTGTTTGATGTTTTCATCATATTGCATTTATGCTTAGCTAAGCATATTAACAGTTAATATATTTTGTTAATTATCTTTTTTGGCATTTTTGTTAGCTATAAGAGATATCCTAGTTTAGGAATTATTACTATATTGTTTATATATTTGATTTGGCTTATTATTATCTTTTTTTATCTCAAATTTTTAACTGTTTGACTAACTATTCCTTTTGCTTTCTTACAGACTGGCACTTCTCTCATTCTGCTATTTAGTCAGATCACTAATGATTTTACAATTTTGTTTTTAGGTTCTTTTCTTATTTTACTATAACTAAATATAATTTCTCTTTCTTATTCTTTCATTCTTGTATTCATTACTATGAGCTTTGATTTAGATCTATTTATTTTAATGTTATTTGCTTTAAAAAACTCTTTTACAATGTTCAGAATTCTTAATATTTTTCTTTGCTATTCATAATCTATATTGTGTCATCAGCATATGCAATCGCTACTTGTTTATAACTTGTAACATTATCATTGCATACTCTTTCTATTATTTTTTGTTTTACTATATAGTCTAGTGTTTTATCTTCTTGTATTTTTTCTAATAATGGAACATAGAAAAGATACCAAATTAGTGATAAGATTACTTCTTATTGGTCTATTTTATCTTTTGCTGTTATTTTTTCTGTTAGATCATAGGCTGTGATAACTTTGACTTGCTGTTTACAAAAAAGATTACTTATGTATTTCTTGTTTTTTGTGGAATTTTAACTTTTTTTAAAGCCCACTCTAGGCTTTCTAATAAAACTGAGTCAAATGCCTTTTTCATATTTTGTAACAATATTTATATTTCTTTGTTCTTTTTATATGCCTTCTTTATTATCATATTTAATATATATATCAGTTTCTCTGTTGAGTTAGCTGACAAATCTGCAAAGTTTGGCTCTTTGAGTATGTTTTTTTCTGTGAATACTCTGGCTAATCTTTTTGTTACTACTTTTATAATAACTTTTCTAAAAAGTTCAATCAGTGCTATTGGCCTAAGTTGTTTAAGCAGTAATCTCAATTAATGTTTTTTAAAATTGAATATATTTGCACAATTTTTCACTTCTTTGATATATCTTCTTTTTTTAGAATCAGATTCACAAAGGCTTTGAAAATCTTTTGTAATCTCTTCTCTGCATGTTTTATTAATGTATAACTTATGCCTAATATGCCTAAGGCTGTATTTACTTTAAGCCCTCTAAGTATTTCTTTCCATTCTTTTTCTTTTATTCTTTTTTCTAATTTCTTATACCAGGTCTTGTTGATCTAATCTTTCAAATTATATACCCTTTTCTATTTTTTTGTCATTTCTTTAAGTTTGGTTTTTTATTTCCTAAGTTGGTTTTTAAAATAAGCTACCAAACTATTTAGAATTCTGCTTGGTTCTGATATTAGGTTGACTTCTTTTTTGTCTTATATCATAAACCTATCTAAAACAATCTTTTTGTATAGTTTATTTAGCATGCTAGCAATTATTTAACCTTGATCCATTTTAATTATTTCATATTTTCTATTTATGTTTTCTTTTATCTGTTTTTTTTGTACTCATTCATATTCCTTTTTTCTTTTCTCTTTAATTATTTTTTGTCAACCTTTAATATTATCTATTCAAGCTTTTGATCACTGCTTATGTAGTTTTGGTAATATTGTTCTTAACTCTGTTTCTATAATTTGAAGTTTGTTGTTTGTTTCAGCTCATTTATTCTTTTCTACTTCTTGATTCTTTTTACTTTTTGCTTTCTTGATTATTTGTTGAAGTTCAATGATATGTTTATGTTTTTTCATCTTTTTCTGGTTTTGTCTTTTATTTAACTTAATGTGAAATATTTTTTTTTTTGGAATTTGCTTGTTTGTTGCTTTAATTATAGCTTCTTCTATTGTATTTCACATTTGGTCTAGTATCCTTATACTATATTTTGTTATTATGTTATCATCTTCTAGCTGTTTTAATATCTTTTTCACTTTAGTTAATTTTGAGCTCTCTTGCATAATCTTTTCAGTTTTCTTGTTTTTCTTCTTCATATAAGTATATTGTTCTTGTTTGGTTTTATATTTAATTTCTGCTTTAGTGCTATTTGTAATTATATGTTCTATTCATATTTCTGTTGTTATTATTTTATAATCACTGTCTGTTAAGCCTTCTGCTTCCTCAATATTAGCTTTTTGCAAATCTGATGCAAGTGTTTCTAATAGCTAAATATAATCTATTCTTATTGCAGCCTCTTGACTTGACCATGTGTATGCTTCTTTTGTTGAATGCAGATTTTTGTATAAGTCTATGAAGTTTTGTCTTTTAAGCTAGCTAAATATTATCAGTTTTTTGTAAGTTGATATTTGCAGATGTTGTCTGTCTAGTATATTTTTTACTGTGTAATTAAAATCACCAAGTATTATTACTTCTGTATATCTTTTTCTGTTTGTTTTTACTTCTACAATTCATTGCTAAATTTTCTTACTTATTAGCTTGTCATTTTGTAAAATATATACTTTTAATACAACTAATTCTAAGTGTTTAAAGTATAGTCTGACTTTTAGTATATATCATTAACTTTTTTAACTGTTTTTACATATTTTTTTATTTTTTATCTATTAATATTTCTATACCCAAACCTTTTTTCTTGTTTGTTACTGCATTAGTCCAATAACCTTTATACTGTATATTATAATTATATAATAAAAATTTTCTCTTTTTTTCTGTAATGTTTGTTTCTGTTATTTCTACTATTATAAGTTCTTCTTTCTCTTCTCATTCTAGACAGTTTTCCAATTTTTATCTTTTGGTTTTAAGTTCATTAATTTTGTAATATGCTATTTTAAATTTCTTCTTTTATTGTTTCCATTTTTCTTTCAGATGTTTATGTCTTGTTTCTATATTTTCTACTTTTTCTTTTTTTTTTTTCTTTGGTTTTTCATTATAGCCAAGAGATGTATCTATATTTCTTTCTTCAAAAATTCTTCTTTCATTATGCAAAAACTCTCTGATCTCCTAGTTTATGCTTATTAATTCAACTATAGCTCTGTTAGAAGCAATTTGTAACATCTTTTTTGTCTTTTATTTTACCTTGTTTTGTTGTGCTTCAAGTCTCTCTAGTCTTTCAAAGAATTTTTCTAAAAGGTTCTAATTCTGTGTCTGTAGATCTTCTTTCTCTGTATTAATATTTCCATCACCTAACTATTCTGCTATATCTTGTATCTAGTAATTATTTCCTATTTCTATGTGTTTCTTGTTTGAGTTTTGACTGTTTTTGTTTCAAATTTTTTCTTTTTTTTATTAATATTTCTATCCTCTAGGTCTTCTTTCACTATTTCTGCAAATCTTCTGTTTGAATTTTGGGTTGTTCTGTCTCAGTTTCTTTCTTTTCTTTTCTGAGAACCTTCTTTTCTTTTTACTTCTTTTTTTCTTTTATTTGATTAGAATACACAAAAGTTGTTATACATAATTGGATTTAATTGTACTGTTTCTCTTTTCCTTTCTGTTGCAAATAAATTATTGCAGTTCTTCTTTGGTTTCCATTTCTATTCAGTGGGATATATACTGATTTTGCACCTTTATTCATTAAACATTGTAATAGTAGTATTTCTGAAGTATTACTTGGCAGCACTGTTAATTTTGCTATATACTGGCTTTGTTTTTGTCTTGCTTTGTAATCTTCTTTTTTTTCTGTTACTCTTATCAGTTTATAGTTGTCAACTGATATAGACCAAGGAGTACTTCTTTTTTTTGATTCTTCTACTTGGATTATTGTAAAGGCCTTTTGTTTAAACCTTTTAATTCTCATTATTTGTATTTTTTTAAATTTTCTGCAAATGTATTTGAGTTCTTTCTTATTTATATCTGCAGGCAGGTTCCAGATTGTTATATGTTTTATATCCTTGCTTCATCTTTCTTAGTATATGTATATTTTTCTTCTCTAATTTCATCTTTCTTATAATTCTTTTTCTTATATTCTGTTGTGCTATTTTTTTTATTTTGGTATTCATTATTGTACTTCTTTTGTTTTGTTCTTCTTCTTTCTTTATCTTCTTTTGATATTATTCTGTACAAGTTAATTTCTTTTCTATTTATTTTTTGTATTGCTTGGTTTTTATCATATTTATAGTCAAAGTCTATCTCAATCTATAGATTTTCTCATTTAAAGATTTCTTTAATATTCTTAATGTGTTTATTGTCTTTTAGTGACTATTTGATAAACTTTCATGTTCTTTTTCTGTTTTTCCAAGTACATTGTGTACCAGTATATTAGTATGTAATTGTTGCTTTTATTTCAATTTCTTTTGCTTGGTGCCCATATGCTTTCTTCTAATAGAATTTTTACTATATCTATTTCTCTTTTTACTACCTACTTTTTTTTTTTTTGTTTTTTTTTTTCTTCTAATGTTGAACCTTGTCTCGATTCTTCACTATTTATTTTTATATTCTTTTGTTCTACTTTTTTTATTTGCTTTTTTCTTGATTTTTTTTCATACACAGGTGGTTCTTCTTCTGTTTGGTTTACACTTTCATTACTTACTTTAATTTTTATTTTTTTCTTTATAGTAAAGTTTTCTTCTTGTAGTTTTTTTTTGCTTGTATTGTTTTCTTCTATCTTTTCTTTCAATTTTTTTTTTGTCTCATATCTGTCTTCTTTCTTTTCTTCTTTTTTAGTTATTTTTTGTTGACTACTTCTTTATTTTCTTGTTTTTGAATTCTTTTGAGTTCAATCATTATTATATTCTTGTCTTCTTTTGTAAAGTCAAGCTACTTTTTTGGTTGTTCTCTTTCTCTCTTTTAATTAATTCTCTAGTTTTTCTTAATAATCAAATTCTGCTAGGTTTTGCTCTGTAAGCATAATTACTATTTTATTCTTACTGTTTGATATTACATATGTACTATTTGACTGTTTAAAAATATTTTATTATATATCATATTCATTACTTAGTATGCTCTTCTTATAAATATTGTTGATAAACTTTCTTTATGCTTTATTACTTTTATGTTCTATTTATATCTATATACTTCTGATTGGTATTTAGATTTCCTTTGTTACTTTGCTTATCTATATATAGAACTCCATATTGAAATAGGTTGAAATAGCGAGTCAGTCACTCCACAATCCAAAACTTCGTGTTACCTACGGTTGGCTTAGTTAAAAAGAGGCATTTAGATTTGGTCAGTGGTTTGGATGTGTAGGTAAGTATTTCTTCGTTACTTATCTTGCATTTCCTTCTCTTGAACTTACTAACTCTATTTCTCAATTACCTCACTATGTCATGTAATTGGATGATACGTATAACCATACTATCCTCAGTCCTTCCAGATGTGGAACGATACTACCATGGCTGATCCTGGTACTTTAGAATACAACAGCCAGATATGGGGGGGTAACAATACTATGGGTTAGAACAGCTAGTTTCAAGAAGTAGGTTTTATGATTTGGAAATTTAGCGATTAGTCAATATAGCAAGGGAAACGTTTATGTATTTATTATAATGTAAAGGGCCAGTTATTATTCTAAATACTTCTCTTCCTTCCTCTAGGGCCTTTACGGCCTTTATTTATCTTAAAATTTTTTATTTACATTTGCTATTCTACGTCTGCTACAACTACTATGTCTAATACGTCTGCTAATTCTACTACTTCGTTTTCAACTTATACTTACCTGACATGGCATTCGTAACCGAAGTAGCCTACGTAGCCGAAATAGCCTAAGTGGGCCGGGTTACCCTAATTTGGAGTAGCTGTGTCATGTGGCTTAGCTGGATAACAATATATATCAATATATGATTTACAATGTCTATGCTAATTTAGTAGCCTGCATGTGTCTGTTGTTGTTTTACTATTATGTATTTTTTGTATAATATAAACAAATCTACAGTACAGAATCTAATAGTAATTTTCTACTGCTGTTATTTTTTAGTAAGTATTCTGCTTTTCTTTAGTAACTACTCTATTAGTTTTGCAGATAGACTTTCTTCTATTAGTCTATTGCTTTCTATATTGTTGCTTTTTTCTGCTTAAAGCTGCTTAGAATGTTTTATATTGTTAACTTTGCTAAAATCTTATTTTTTCTTTAGCTATTTTTTGTGTCTGAATTTTATACTTTTTATAATAAAATTTCTTTAAATATTTCTATTATTAATAATATAATTATTAAATAATATTACTAATTAAAATTTATAATAATATTTTTTATTCAAATCTTTATTTTCTTATTTATTTGTTTTATTTATAATTTCTTTATTTTTAAAGTAATTAGTTATATTTTCTACTATTATAAAAATTTTTTATTTAAATAATTCAATACAAGTAAAGCAGTTAAACCTATTATAACATCTTTAGTTGTATTATGATTAAATAATAAATATTTATTTTCTTTTAAATTTTTATTTTTTTGATTTTATACTTCTATATATATATTAAAATATAGTATAACAAAAACAATTTGTAATAATAAAATTATAAATAATAATTTATATAAATTCATCTTGTTTATCCTTTTTTTTAAATATAAATCTAAACTATTTATATTTTTTATTATATGATATATATTGGAAATCTAGATTTTTCTAATTATAAAATTTATAATAAATAAGTTACAATACTTAAAAATTATATTAGACATCTTAGTATAGATAATTATTAATTTTTTAAAATGAAAACATAGCTAGAAAATATAAACTTTATTTTTGATATTAAAATCTATAATAAATATTCAGTTTTTATATAGACAGCATTAAAATAAAATAATAATTATTATTTACAAGTTTCTATAAAAAATAATTTAAAAAATTTAAAACAAATTTCATATTTTAAACTATTATTAAAGAAATATCTTAATATAAAATTTGAAACATAAAATTTAAAAAAATTCTTAATATTTTAAAAAAATTATTTTTTTTATATATTTTTTTAAAAATTTATTTTTATTAATAAAAAAAATAAAAATTTATTAATTTTTATTTAAATTTCATATTAAACATATAAAAAAAACCATATTTTTGATTAATTTTTAATTTTTTTAATATTTTTTAAATATTAAAAACAAAATACCTATAATTTTTTTATTCTTTTTTTAAATCATTATAATTTTCTTGTATTTTTGAAAAAGAAATTAATTTTACTTTTTTTATATTTAATTAGTTTTTTAAATTATTTTTTATTCTTTAATGTAAAAATCTTTTTTTTCTTATTATATTTTTATTTTCTTTATTAAAATTTTTTTTTACATATAACCAAAATGCACTATTAAAATTATATTAATTTTAAAATTATTTATAAATTTTTAATTTTAAATTTTATTTTTATTATTATTTTTATGTAAATTTTTATAAATTTAATTTTATTTATTTTGAAAAAAAATTTTATTTTTGAAATTTTAAAAATTATTTCAAAATACTATATATTTATATATTAAGTATAGGGGGTAGTAGTTTAAAATTATATATAAACCTAATAGTAATTTTTTTTATATTTAATTTTATAAAAAATTATATTAAGTAAA
>CAJVQA010006249.1:0-15123 GCA_910591915.1 Cetraspora pellucida
TTTGAGGAACGTTACGCGGCATAACCGTTTTTCTAGCGACAATTCGTCGCATTTGCCCCATCTCTGAACTCGTCCATTAAACCCGTCACAATAAGAAAGTATACAATTAACCAATCAAATACAAATAAAATGTTTAATTTAATCATGTGTTCATAAACGGTTTCATGACGGTTTCATAAGCAATTCATAACTCAGAAGACAATCAGCCAATCATAATTTATACAATCCAATTTTATTATATTTTCAATATTTAATACCGGCAATTTTACTATATTTTTAATATTTAATACCGCCAATTTCTCAACATCACATAAATGATTGGATCAAACTTTATGAATTATCATCATTTATTTTTAATAATCATCAAAATCGCCATACGTCATGCCGAATTCACTAATCGGCCGAAAAATCATTTGGGGATTTTTACTAACGCTAATGCTAAGTGTTCTAGAAATTATACCCTTTCGGGTAAAAATTAACCGGGTACGATCACTACGTACTTCAAATACCGATACAATTACTTTGTCATTGTGTACATATTAGGACATTGTAGTGACAATGATTTTATATAAAACCTTCATAACTTTACGTTTTCATTCATTTTTTTTTTTTGCTAACTAAATATTCAATTCCAAATAACTATATGTCTCATTCACCTAGATTTGATGAGTTCCAATCCGAAAGAAATGTTTTTTATAGAAAGTGTACAGAATGTAATAGATATAATACTTCACGAGCTTGGTGTCAAAGCTGTGATCCTCCGAAAGCTACTAAAGGATGGGAAAAAAGTGGAAATAAGGATGTTGATAAGTGCATAAAAGAATTTCAACTTAAAGCTACATCTCATAATAGTGTAATCGAATGGATTCCTTTTGATAAGTTAACTAATATTAAAAGGATTGATGATGGATTTTTAGCAACCTGGTTAGATGGAATACGATGCAATTCAGGAAAACGGTATAATTTCACAAAATCACGTTCAGAACCATGCAGTGTAAACCTCAAAATTTTATCTGGTCAAAATTCATTAGATTTCTTAGAAGAAGTATGATATTATGTTTCTTTTTCTTTTTATATGATTTTAATTGTACTCTAATTTTATCTGTTATACCTCCTTTATAAGTTTAAAAATTATGTACAATCAGAAAGTAGCTGCGAACTTAAAGTATATGGTCTAACTACAGACACATTCGATAAACATATGATTGTTTTTGATGAATTTGGTTCTAGAAGAAGAGTAGAACATGGAAAATGTGGAATTTGTGACAAATACAACACTTCTTTCGTCTGGTGTCAGATATGTGATCCTCCAATTTTAACACAAGGATGGGAAAGTGGAAATAAAAATGTAGACAATTGTATTAAAGAAATTCAGCTTAAAACTACAATATATGATGAAACGTTTGAATGGATTTCTTTTGAAAAATTAGATAATATACAAAAAGTTAATGATTTATTTTCAGCAACCTGGTTAGATGGCAGGCGAGTTATTTTAGGTTCACACGGGGAATATGAACGCTCACGTTCCCAACCATGTGGAGTAACACTTAAAAGTTTTCCTGATTGTCATAATATATTTAATTTTCTAAATAATGTAAGTTAACATTATATAATATCATCGAACTTTATTTATCAGAATAAATTCTGACTGCATATCTTTTTATAAGTTTAAAAATAACATGCAGTTCCAAAGGAAAAAATCTGAAAAATACATATACGGACTAACTCTAAACAAATCCACAAATGAATTTATGCTAGTGTTTGATGGTTTTGATTCAACTCGAAAAATAAATAACTCAAAATGCACAAGTTGCAATTTATATAATACATCTCCAGCTTGGTGTCAAACGTGTGATCCTCAGATGATAACTCAAGGATGGACAAGTGGAAATCAAAATATTGATAATTATATAAAAGAACTTCAACTTGAAACGACAAAATATAATGAAGTGATCGAATGGATTCCTTTTAACAAATTAGATAATTATCAAGAAATTGATGGCAAAAATTTTGCAACTTGGTTAGATGGTATGCGATTAATTTCGGGTTCATTTAAACAATATAAACAGTCGCGTTCACATCCGTATCATGTTGAACTCAAGACTTTGCCTCAAAATTTCTTCGATTTTTCAGAAGTAAGTTTTCATTTATTAAATATTGAATAATTATATTTAATTTAAGTATGATTATATATTTTATTTAGTTTAAGAATCATATGCAATTAGAGTGTAACGGACTTAAAGTATATGGAATAACTTTGAATAGATCCGAAAACAAATATATGTTAGTTTTTGATTTTATTAACGGGACATGTGTATATTGTAACCGATATAATACTTCTCCGGCCTGGTGTCAGACATGTGATCCTCCAAAAATTACTCAATGGACAAGTGGAAACCAGGATATTGATGATTGTATAAAAGAATTTCAATTTAAAACCACAAGATATGAAGATATAATTGAATGGATCCCGTTTGATAGATTCCATAACATCCAAAAAATTTCTGATTCTATTTTAGCTACTTGGTTGGATGGTGCAAGAAAACTTTTAAGTGAAAATGGAAAGTATGTACATTCACGTGCACCAGGATACAAGGTATCAATAAAAGCTTTATTTGGTTGTCATAACTCTTCGGATTTTTTAAATGAAGTGAGTTAAACCTTTATTTTTATTGAAAGTTTATTTTATTTTAAACAATTAAATATATGGATTCTTTTTATACCTTTAAGTTTAAAAATTATATGCAATCGAAACATGGTGTACTCAAAATATATGGTATAACACAATGTATAAACACTAATGAATACATGGTGGTGGTTGACGAATTTGAATCACAAAGAAAAGAATATTATGGGGAATGTACAAGCTGTAATCAATATAACACTTCTGAAGTTTGGTGTCAAGCATGCGATCCTCAGAAAACAATTCGTGAATGGACAAGTGAAAATCAAGATATTGATAATTGCATTAAAGAGATTCAACTTGAAGCTGTAAAATATAAAAATGTAATTGAATGGATTCCTTTTAATAGATTAGATAATTTAATAAAAATTGATGATGATAAGTATTCTGCATTCTGGTTAGATGGTATACGACAAATTTCCGGTTCAAATGGAAATTTTATACGATCACGTTCACGACCATGTGGAGTGACACTTAAAATTTTGCAGTCCTAAAAATTCATTGGATTTTTTAAAAGAAGTAAGCTATATTAATATTCATTTGTATAATTTTGTTAAATAATATTATTAAATTCTGTGATTATATTTTGTAAGTTTAAGAACCATGTACAAATATCACGTAGTAAATTTGACGTATATGGGTTAACGCACAAAACAACTACTAATGAGTATATGTTGGTATTCGACGAACATCGAAAAAGATTAAAGGTATATAGAGGTCATGGAATATGGGCAAATAAAGATTATGGAATATGTGAATATTGCAATAAATATAATACAGCTCTAGCTTGGTGCCAAACCTGTGATACTCAAATAATAACTCAAGGGTGGACAAGTGGAAACAAGAATATTGATGATCGCATAAAAGAATTTCAAGTTAAAACAACAAATCATGATAGTGTAATCGAATGGATTCCTTTTGAAAGATTAAATAATTTTCAAATCGTTGGCAGTAAAATCTTGGCAACTTGGTTAGATGGTATACGATCAATTTCGGGAAAAAGGCAAAAATTCATGAAATACATTCAGTCACGTTCGAAGCCATGCGTAGTAGAGCTCAAAACCTTATCCAGCTCTGAGAGTCCATTCGATTTTTTAAAAGTAAGATTTTACCTTATTTTTTTGTTATTCAATTGTCTTACCCGTATATTAATTATAAGCTATCCTTTTACAAGTTTAAAAATCATATGAAATTAGAAAATAACAATAAATTTAAAGTGTATGGATTGACACAAAACCCTCAGACTAAAGAATATATGTTAATATTTGATGAATTTGGTTCTGAACGAAAAGAAAGTAATGAAAAATGTGTGCATTGCAACAAATATAATACCTCTCCGGTATGGTGCAGGACATATGATCCCCAGAAAACGATTGAAGGATGGACAACGAGTGGGAATACAAATATTGATAATTGTATCAAAGAATTCCAATTTAAGGCCACAAAATATGAGAATGTGATTGAATGGATTCCCTTTGATAGATTTGATTATTTTCAAAAAATTGAATCTAACGAATTTTCAGCAACCTGGTCAAATGGTATACGATCAATCTTAGGTCCCCAAGGAAATTACGCACAGTCACGTACGCCTTCATGTAGAATTAATCTTAAAACCTTAGCTGGGCCTGATTTTTTAGCAGAAGTAATTAATTTTTTTTCTTTATTTATTATTCAACTTAATTATTAATCATTTTATGCATAAAATACAGATATATGGGTTTAAAAAGCATATAAGGGATGGCGAAATATATGGAATAACTCAACACGAAGACACCGAAAAATATATGATAGTATTTAATAAATTTAGCTCCAAAAGGGAATGGTGCAATGGAAGTTGTAAATATTGTAACCGATATAATACTTCATATGCCTGGTGCCAAACTTGTGATTCCCAAAGACAAACTGAGGGATGGACAAGTGGAAACGAGGACATTAATAATTTTATTAAAGAAATACAACTTAAAGCAACAGAATATGAGGACGTAATTGAGTGGATTCCTTTTAACAGATTAGATCATATTCAAAGAAATGGTGATGAATTTTTAGCAATTTGGATAGATGGTGTAAAATCTCTTTCAGGAATAAGAGGAGAATATAAACAGTCACGTTCGAAGCCATGTGTAGTATCCCTTATAACTTTTCCTGATTCTCATAATCTATCAGATTTACCAAGAAAAGTATGCTAAAGTTTATTCTAAAACATATCTATTATTTTCGAAACTTACCTAATTTTATTTGTTATGTATCCTTTGATTGCTTTTTTTTAAAGTGTAAATTAGGTGATGATTTCAAAATATATGGACTAACTCAAAATAGCACTAACAAATATATGTTAGTATATGACGAGATTGGTTCTAAAAGAAAGGCGTACAATGGAAAATGTACACAGTGCGAAAGATTTAACACTTCAGAGGCCTGGTGTAAAACATGTGATCCAATAAAATTGGAACAAGAATGGACTAGTGGGGATGAAAATATTGACAATTATATTAAAAAAACTCAGCTTCAAGCCACAAAATATGAGAAAGTAATTGAATGGATTCCTTATGATAAATTAACGAACATTCAAAATATTGGTGATGAATATTCGGCAATTTGGTCAGATGGTATCCGCTTAATTTCAGGTGAACGTTATAAATACGAACAATCGCGTTCACTACCATGCGGAGTATCGTTAAAACCATTTACAAACTCCCAAGATTTATTAGATTTTTTGAAGGAAGTAAGTTAAATCTCACTTGATTATTTACTTGTGTAGTCTTAATCTAATATACGATAAATAAATTTTAGCACAATGATATGCAATTAAGTGCAAAAAAAAATGCATATCAAAGGCATATCGAAATATATGGACTAACTCAAGGCACAAACAAGCATGAATATATAGTCATATACGATGAGCGTGATTCAAAAAGCCATGATAATTATGGAAAATGTGCATATTGTAAAAGATATAATACTTCATGTGCCTGGTGTAAGACCTGCGATCCTCAAAAGATAACTCAAGGATGGACAAGTGGAGATAAAAATGTTGACAACTGTATTAAAGAATTTCAACTTAAAGCTATAAAATATGATAATGTGATCGAATGGATTCCTTATAACAAATTAGATAATATCCAAGAAATCAACGACAAAATTTCTGCAACTTGGTTAGATGGTATACGATTGGTTGTTAATTCAACACAATCTCGTTCACACCCATATCAAGTAACACTTAAAAATTTATCAGATTCCCAGTGTCTATTAGATTTTTTAAATGAAGTAAGTTAAATACCTGTTATTCATTTTATTTAATGTTAAAACCTTTGATTTATTCTGTTTTGTATTTTTTATAAGTTCAAAAGGCTCATGGGAACAAATAAATATAATATATATGGGCTAACTTGTGATACCAACAATAAATATATGATGGTATTTGACGAGTTTGCAAGATATAAATCGAATGGAAAATGTGTGCACTGTAATAAATTTAACACTGCAAGAGCCTGGTGTCAGACATGCGACCCTCGGAGAATGACCCAAGAGTGGACAAGTGGAAATGATGAGGTTGATACATGCATCAGAGAATTTCAATTCAAGGCCACAAAATATGAAAATGCGATTGAATGGATTCCTTTTGATAAATTTGATAATATTGAAATGATTGGTAAAGGAGGATTTGGCGAAGTATTTTCAGCGACATGGTTCGATGGCAAAAAAATCCCAAATAAAGATAAATATGGCGATTATACAAAACAACGCATACCGTCATATGTAGTTGCACTAAAGACACTGCCCTCAAACGACTTTTTAAAGGAAGTAAGTTGAAAAGGTTTATTATATTGACAAATGAATTATTATTAATAACATTTTTTTTCAAAATATTTCTTCAAAAAGCTTAAAACTTATATGCAATGTAGACTAATGGGCAACAATAGCCTTGAGTTTTATGGGCTAACTCGAAATACAATTAACAATACCTATATGATTGTACTTCAAGATGCGAATAAAGGAAATCTTCTTAAATTTTTAAATTCGAATTTCAAAAGGCTTTATTGGAAAAGTAAATTAAAGCAACTTGCAGACATTTCAAACGATCTATCACAGATCCACAGAGCAGGAATTATTCACTGCGACCTTCATAGTGGAAACATATTGCTAAATCAATTTGCTAATAGTCAGTTAAAATCATTAGTCGCAGATCTAGGATTGTCAAGAACAAAAGAAGAATCTGATTTAACTGTCTATGGTAAATTACCTTATATTGCTCCAGAAGTGTTAAATGGAAAGAATTACACAACAGCAGCAGATATTTATAGTTTTGGTGTTATCATGGCAGAAATGTCTACGGGAACACCTCCTCATTATAATAATAAAGATGATTCAGATTTAGTTTTAAAAATAATAATAAAAGGATTAAGGCCAGGATTTGCTAAAGGTACGCCTGAGTGCTATGTAAAATTGGCGATCGAATGCATGGATGCTGATCCTTCAAAGCGACCAGAAGCGTCTCAAATTAGCTTTAAGTTGATTAGTTGGTATAACATGATAATAAGTGATTATATAAAGGATGAGAATATAGACAACATAAAAAAAGTATTTCACTCTGCAGATGCTATTATTCCAACATTAGAACCAGAATCTATAGACTTTTCTCATAACATTTTTTCAAGCCATTTGATTGACACAAAATCAATTTCAGATCAAATTCATCGTCTGACTTGTAGTAATTCTATGCATGACTGATTTTTAAAGTTAAAATAAATAATAATAACCATACTGGAGACATTGTAAAAATTTGACATTTTTAAGGTTAATCGTTCACCTATTTATCAAAAATACCTTTTTAAATCCCTATTAAACTCTTAAAAAAACTTTATTTCAAATTTAAGTCTTTCGAATTAAATATAATAATTTTTTCCTTTATTGAAATGTCATTGTAGATTGGGATATTATATTTATATGTAAGTAAATTTATTTCTCACCTAGGGTAAGTTTGGATATTTCTCACCCATTATCGACCAATCAAATTCGATCATGTGAAACCAAAAAATTGAATTTTTTTAATAAATTTATTTGGTGCAGAGCTGCACTTGATGCATTTTATAGCAAAATAAATACAATCAAGAGTTAGAGTTAGGGGTGAAGTTAAGATAAAATTATAAGAAAATCATTTTTATTATGCAGCCATGTTATTGACTGCACTAAAAATCCTCATATTTGTGCAATTTATGTCATCGCTGTTTTATCATCTTTTATAACTCAAATTTTAATGATGGCCTCATTCTAAAAAAAATAAAAAAAAGAGGGAATGAAGGGAAAAGTTTAAATTGATGACATAACTATACGAATATGAAAAATAGTATAGTCATCAATAACTGCTTCATAATAATATCTTTATTGCGCAGTTATAAAAATATGCACGTATGTTTAATGACGGTATGTGATTGGCTTAGATCATGCCGCTTCGTGGTATGACATGCCAATCACCTGCCCGGACAGTCTACCAGCACGTACGTACCTATTATCAGTTAAAAACTAAAAACCTGTTACATGGTAATATACATACCCTAAAGTTAGTGTACGTGCAATAGAGTTGGCACTCGAAACGAAACCTACCCGAAACTAGTTTCAGAAGACTCTAATCTGAAACTCCAAAACCCTGAAACCATAATCTAAAATTTTTAAAAATTATAAATTAAAAATACAAACGCAAACAAAAAAAATTTAGACTAACAAAGTAATAACGATAAGTAGTGCTTCTAATCGAACGGGTTTGTACAGATCAACTTGGTTAAAGACCTGATCTCACTTGATCAGCACATGATCCAAGTTATTGGTAATATGTAATTTTACTTAAAATTAAGCTATCTTCTACATAATATTAATATTATATAAATAAATAAAAAAATAAAGAAAAATAAAAATACATAAAAATATTTTTTTATTATTATAGTAACTTGCAATTATATTCATAAAAATATCAAGTGAATTTTTTTAATTTGATGACTTGATTTCATTGAAAGTGAATTCTAATCATTAATAACCAATTTATCCAGTAATTCATTTTATAAAAAATAAAAAATTCATACCAAATTATTTTCTAAGAATTTATATTTAGAAAAAAGTTTTTTTTTGATTATTCTAATACAAAAACATACTGAAAAGTAATATGTCTTACATGTTTAAATAGGGAAAAAATTTGATTTTAAAAAATTAAAAATTCTAATATAACAATTTGTAGTAACATCTTGAAAATTATCATTCAAACAAGAATATATAATGACAAAATACATTAATAAATTTATGAATTAGAAAAAATCACTTGAATTTACAAAATAGTTTTTTATAAATCTTTAGTTTAATGAATAATTTCTGATAGTCAACTATTTATAATCTTAGATAATATATATTTTTATCATTTAATGAATTTTTAAATCCATATACTTTAATTCTTATAGGTGATATAATAAAAATAATATAATTAAATATTTTAAAGAAGAACATATTAAAATTAAAATTTTATTTTAAAATATTTCTAGAAAGATTTTATTTATATTAGATACATGAACATTATTAAATATATATTTATTTTTTATTATTATAACATATTGGATTACAGATAATTAAAAACTTAAAGATATCTTAATTGATTTTATTGAATTTTCAGGTCTATATTCTGGAGAAAATCTGTGTAATATATTTGTTAAAACTGTCATAAATTAGAAATCTTAATAAAAATATTTATTATTACTAGTGATAATGTTACAAATAATAATATTTTTATAAAATACTTAAAAAATATATATATAAGTAAAAATATTTTATTTAGTGTTATTAAATCTTATTGTTAATATATTGCTCATATCATTAGCATAGTTGTACAAAACATTTTAAAAAATTTTAAAGCTGCTAATGTACAAATAAAAGATAATATTATAAATAATATAAAATTATTTTTAAGTATTAAAGAAATTATTTTAAAACTTAGAAAGTTTATTGTTTATATTAGATCTTTTTCACAACATTATGAATAATTTGCACATCAAGCAAAAGTTATTGAACTTAAAGATATTAATCTTATCTTAGATGTCAGAACAAAATAAAGTTCTATATATAACATGCTTATATAGATATTAAAAATGTATAAGAAATTAAATACAATTATAAGTTTAAATAAAAAACTTAGAATATTAGAACTTAAAGATATAGAATAGAATAAAATTAAAGAAATTATAGTAGTTTTAAATATATTTATATAAATAACTAAACTAGTTTCTTTAAAAAAATATCTATTACTTATATTTACAATTTTAATATATAATTATTTAATTAATAAACTTAAGATGCATTATTATAATTTTAACATCTTAAATAAAGTAATTGTTACAATAGATTCAGGCTTTAAAAAATTAAAAGTATATTATAAAAAGACTAATTATAATGCTATATATTCTGTTACAATAGTACTTAATTTATGTTTGAAATTAAATTACTATGAAAACAATAATATAAATATTAGATTTATTAATAGTATTAAAGAAACTGTCTGTATTATTTATAAAAATAATTATACATCAATTGCTTATAAAACTAATAATAATTAAAAAGTTGTATTTTTGATAATAATGATCTTTTAGATCATATTTTTAAAAAAAAACAAAAAATTAACTAGTAAAATAAGGCATAATTATATTTAAAGTCTTTACAAATAACATAAAAACATAATATTTTTATTTGGTATAAAGAAAAAATGAGAATAAATATTCACATTTAGTCATAATAGTAGAAACTATCTTGTAATTTCAGCTACTAATGTTTTAGTAATATAAATATTTTTAGAAAAAGCTAATTTAATTGTCATAAAAAAATGTATTCTTAATACAAGCACTATCTATATATATGTTTAAGGTCTTAGTTATATAAAATATAAATTTTTATTCTTTATATTGAAAAGCTAATTATCTATTTTAAAATATATTAATTCTTATTTATTTTAAATCTTGCATTTGCTTTATTTAAATTGTTGTTATTTATTTATTAATAATTATATACATAAAATTTGCATAATAATAATATTCTAATAAATAGTAAAACAAATATTATTTGCTTGAAATTTACAAATTTGTAAAACTAAGGTATGGCAACCTAGTGAAGTGGTCAGGTTGTCAACTCTCCAAGTAGTAGATTGGGTGTTCAAATCCCATCAACAGTAAAAAATTTAGGTAATCATTTATGTAAGCTGATATTATAGTAACAATTAGGTTAAGATATCTGTAATTATTGTCACACTAGCATGACTGGCAGGTCATGGGGCATTTGTGAAACAGTTATATAACATTGTCCTTTGAGACAAGGTTTGTGGTTATACAAAAAAATGCAAATCAGCATTAGGTAGTGCAAATTCAAGATAAGTTCTTGTGATCATATAAATCTATAGAAATTAGGAAACAAGAAGCCTATTTGAAAAGATCTGAGTAGAGAGGTAACACAGATCTTTAATAATACCACTGTAAAGGCTAGATCTAAGAAACAGATACTAATATCAAAGTAGCCAGATAGGCAAGAACCTTTAAGTTAGAAATCTTGAAGGTATTACCAACTAGGCTACTAGTTCAAATTAGAGAAAAAGGATATTGGGCTAATCTAATATACTGATGAACTGGTCATAGTCCTACATAGGCTATCTGAATTAGAAGTTTGGTAAAAGAAACAAAGGTATACTAAAGTACTAGAGATATGCTGTAAAATAGATACTGGGGTCTGTGTGAACTCTACAAGGGCATAGCAGTTCAATAATTAATTCTGACTGCAACTGTTGGTTCTGTCATAGTGATATTTGGATCAGCTGCAAAAAATGGGTATATAGCAAGCTCTAATAGGTTTATCTTAAGGATAAATATCCTAAGGTTGAGATAAAAAATCAAGGTTTAACCTAATAAAATAATATGAAACAGGTTTAGAGAGTTTAAATAGAATACTCAAGCAGGTGTTAGGTATGGCAATTGGTAGAAAATATTAGACAAACTTCTTAAATAGATAATATAAAAAGTTACACAAATGGCCAATTGTATGCTCTTCTTGTAGTAGCTTTTTATGAAACTACATTCCTAAAAATATGTTAATAAAGTCAAAAGATCAAAGAGGTCACCTTAATACTGAAAAAAAAACAAATTTGTAAAACTCAAATTTGATCTAAGTTTGTTTTAAAATAATTCTAAACTTGATTTAATTTGATTATTAGAAGCATTAATAATAAATAATAAATTAATTATTATATTTATTTCAAATAGCTCAATAAATAAAATATTTATTATAATTAAAAAGTATTATAATTACAGTTTTTCTAAGTATTTAAAATATTCTATTGCCTTTAAAATTATTATAATTCTCTAATTTATGCAATAACACAAAATTTTTATTAATATTACTAAGCTATTTATTACTATTGTTTTCTTTAATTATTTTTTATTATTATATCTTAGATTCAAATAAATAATTAAAGTTATAATCTTTTAGAAGCACATTAAAAATTAAATTAAAAATTTCTAATTTATTTATATTTTTTTAATTAGTTTTTATAATTTATATTAATTTTCATTCTTTTTTTTATTTATTATTAATAGAATTTGATTATAGTAATTAATATATATTTTTAAAATAGTGTGTTTATTGAATTTCATACTTTTAATAATTACTTTTTACTTTAAAAAATTAAAGAAAAAAATTACTTACTAAATAAATTATATTAATATTTTGATAAATATTATTATCATAATCTAATTATGAACTAACAATATAATATGATTTTTGAAATTTTTAGATATTAATTTTATTTTAATAATATTAATTATGTTAAAATTATTTATTTATTAAATCAGCAGAATATCTATTTAGTTAATTTTTTATAAGAATAATAATAACTGTAAACTCAAATCTAATAATTAAATTTAAATATAACTTATTAAGTTCTAATTAAAGTTATTATAATATTTATAATTTAGTAATTACAAGTTTTTTTGTTATTATTAAAGATTATACTTTATAGTAATTATTTTATTAATATATTTAAGTTAAAATTGCAATTATTTTTATAAAGATAAAAGTATAACTAGTTATATATACAACTTTTAGATATTTATTTAAATAGTTTATCTTAGGGTTTTATACTAAATAACATAATTATAATCTGCTAAAAGATTATTTATTTAAACTCTTTAATTATTTGTCTTATTAATCATCTAATTACTCTGTATATACTTAATTAATATACTATTTAAATAATATAGTAACTACCTTTTTTATATTAGTTTCTAGTTTATTATACATTTTAGAGCATAATATTTGCCAGTAAAACTCAGAAAGTTTTTTTGCTAACTACCTATTTACTTTATAAAACATTAACAAAAACTATTTTTACAGAGTTTACTTAGAGCTTAGTACTAATTTTATAGCATATTTCTAGTACTTTAGTATATTTTTGCTTTGTCTTTAGATTTTCAATTCAGATAGCCTAGTAGAACTATAATCTGTTTTTAGTATATCAAGTCTGGTCTAATATTCATTTTCTCTAATTTAATTTTAGCAATTTGGTTGTTAGTATCTCTTATTTAGAGATTTTTACTTATCTGATTTTTTTATATTAATATCTGTTTTATAGTATTACAGATGAAAAATTTGTGACAGCTCATGTATCATAATACATTGCATAAGCACCAATTAGGACCTAGGATTAATTATGCATGATTGATCCTATAATAGTAAAATGTATATAATTATACTTCCAACACTAAAACAATCAATTCAAGATGAATGTATCCAAATCAAGAATGGTATAAGGTTGTAAATATAGTGTTTCAGAGTACAGGTTAGTATAGTTGCATTAAAAATAAAATAAAATAAAATAAATATTATAAAGTACTTATCTGAACAAGTAAAACTTATAGTAATATAATTTTATAAAAGCAGAATAGTAAGAAAAATAGAAAAAGGACCTAAAACAAATAGCATTAGTTAGTACTAATAAAATTATATAAAAGCAAAAAGAAATTTTAATAAAAACTTATTTTTGGTGCTTCAGTTAGTAGAAAAAAGATCTAAGTCTTTACAGTTAATGATTAATAGTATAAATTTGTAATAGTTAGTTGAAGTGTTTAAAAAAACTCAAAGTAAATAAACAAAATAAAGTTATATTTGCCTAAATTTTTATTTATGCCTTGAAGGCTTGTTTTACCATATCTGTAATATTATATAATATCTGATTAATAGAAGTAACAAACTCACCATTTACTCATTATACTAGTTTTAACCTTTATAGTAGTACTATTAAAAATTTGTAGTATCTTTTTTTTTTTTTTTTTTGTTAAAGGCCATACTTGTAATAATACCTT
Organism: Cetraspora pellucida; assembly: GCA_910591915.1. NCBI lineage: Eukaryota > Fungi > Glomeromycota > Glomeromycetes > Diversisporales > Gigasporaceae > Cetraspora > Cetraspora pellucida. The sequence goes on from CAJVQA010006249.1 coordinate 14,056, forward strand.
ATTGACTTATATTAGGTTAGCTATTATAACTATTTTTACAAAGATAAGAGTATAGCTAGTTATATGTACAACTTTTGGTTATCTATTTAAGTAGTTCACTCTAAGGTTTTACACTAAATGCTATATTTATAATCTACTAGAAGATTATTCATTTTAAACCTTCTGATTATTTGCTTTGTCAATTGAAATTCCCAACTAACCCTCTAAATATATCTAACTGGTATACCATCTGAGCAGTATAGTTATCTATCTTTTTTATATTAGTTCCAAGACCATTATGCATTTCAGAATATGTTATCTGCCAGTAAGATGCAGAGGGCTTTTCATTGTTAACTATTTACCTACTTTTAGAACACTAATATGGACTACCCTTACAGAGTTCACCTAGACCCCAGTACTGACTTCATAGCATATCCCTAGTACTTTTAGTATACCTCTGCTTTGAACCCAAACTCCTAATTCAAATAGCCCAAAAGAACTGTGACCTGTTCTTGGTATATTAAGGCTAACTCAATATTCTTTTCCTTCAGTTCAAAATCCAGCAGCCTGGTTGGTAGTACCCTTATCTGAGGTTCTTGCTTGCCTGAATCCTTCATATTGGTATTCATTTACTAGGTCTAGCCTTTACAGTAATACTATCGAAAATTTGTATTACCTCTCTGCTTGAATTTTCAAGTAGGCTCTGGCTTCTTAGTTTTACAAATTTACATAGCCTAAGGACTTATTTTAGATTTACACCATCTGGTACCAGTTTGTATTCCTTTGTATAACAGGTTACACAGATGCCCCAGACCTGCCAGTCATGCTGATGCAACTATAGTTACAGATATCCTATTCTAACTAATTGACAGAATGCTATCGCTATAATACCATCTATATATTACATAGGTAATTATCCAAATTTCACTGTCAGTGGGTTTTGAACTTACAATCTACCACTTGGAGGTATAACAACTTATCTACTTCACTAAGTCAATACACTCTTTTGTGTTATCTCATCTAATAGTTCAGTATAGATCTGTCTATATAAAACCTCTACCTGCTATAAATATTAATAAATATCTTGGA
>CAJVQA010006250.1:0-15122 GCA_910591915.1 Cetraspora pellucida
TCTGTAGTAGTTCATTGAACCACAATACCAATAAGTGATTAATAAAAAGTCAAAAGACCAAAGAGGTCACCTTAATAAAAAAAAAAAAAAAGAACTTATTGTAGATTTGTACTGCCTGGTACTAGTTTGCATTCCTTCATGTAACTACAAACCTTGTCTCAAAGAACAATGTCATGTGACTGTTATACAAATTTCATATGACCTGCCAGTCATGCTGATGTAACATAGATAACAGGTATTTTATCTCAACTAATTGTGAGAAACAGTTAACTTAATACAGAGAGGATTTTCAACTTTTCTGTCAATACTGAGATTTGAACTCTATACCTGCCACTTGAAGGTTGACAACCTGACCACTTCACTAGGTTGCTACACCCAAAATTTGTAATTTTATTAAAAATACTATTACAATTTAAGAACTTTTATCTTAGTTTATACTTAAATACTTTCAAAACATCTCAGAACCTAACTGGGCTCTTAATTTTCAAATAATCAAATCTATAGAACATGATACTCAAAAATACTCTTTTTATATTAAAATTCTTACAAACAACCTGCCCATTATGAAAAATCTTAACATATGCTATCCCTATTTTTATACAACATTGACATGCTCCTAATATACAAACCTTGAAAACACACTTTATCTCTTTCTTTGTGCAAGCAATAATATTAATATAAACCAAGCAATTCTTAATACAATCCAATTAACACTCACTTTACTTCAAATATCTAATAGTTTAGCACTTTTTATTTTTAATATTATTACAAACTTTATAGCCAACCTTACTAATTCTAATTACCAATCAATCTTATATACTATATCTGGCACTTTTTCTATAACAATCTACAATAATATCAAAGTCCTTTTAAACAAACAAACAAATATCTTTTTGATCAATCTTTCTAACAATTTTCTCAACTGGTACTATCAAGACTTATAGTTTACATGCAACATATCTCAATATTAATAAGAACTTGCTTAAAATATAACTACTAAAACTAATCATATAAAAATTCACTTTTCAATAATATCTACTTTTACTAACAATTTCTCAAGAGCTACACAAACTTTCAACACTATACCTGCTATTAATAAATAGCTTTTACAAGGCTTTACTCTAACTACATGCTTTATATAGTATCCTGACTCTTATCTAAGATTTCCTTCAACCTATTCTAGCTAGAAAATAATTTGAAACAATTATTTATAGCACTTATTAAGAAATAGAAGATGTAATATTACATTGGATATCTATTTTTTAGCAATACAAATGTAGTTTAAAAATCTTTATTTTAGAAATTTTTTTCTGTAATCAAATTTCTTATTGTATTTTAAAGTTTCTACTATAATATTATATAAATAAAAAAAAATAATAATAATAATCTAGATATAAACTAATTTGATCTTGGTTAGAAAAAATAAACAGATTAAATTCAAATGAATCTATTTTACAAATCATATTTTATTTTGTAAAATAATTTAATATTTTATTATAACTTTATTGTTTTTAAATTTTTATATTAATATATTTTAAAATAGTTTGCATTTTGTTAAGTTTATAAAATTTTATTAAATTATTTTAAAAGTTTTTGTATTGTGCAAAAAATTTTAAAATTTCTTTTACAATATTTTAAATATTTGTACAAAACAAAAATTTTAAAATATATTTCATAATATTTTAAAAAATTTTGCATAACACAAAAATTTTGAAATATATTTTGCAATATTTCAAAATTATTTTGTTATATAAAATCTTTTGAAAGGTGTGATAATCTAGTGAAGTAAATAGGTTGTCAACCCTCAAGTGGCAGGTCTAAGGTTCAATTCTTACAGACAATGAATTTTGGAAATTATACATGTGTTATGATAACTGTCTCTTGTTAATTAGTTGGGTTTTGGGCATCTGTAATCTTAGATACACCAAGTTGGGACACACTTAACATTAGAAGCTTAGAGCATCTATGCGAAGTATAATATTACATATACATAGAGGAATGTAAAAAACTGGTATTGTATAAGGCTTTGGTGCAAACCTATGATAAGACCACTAGGCATAGAAGGCTAAGAAACCAAAAAGACAGAAACCCATTTAGAAATTCTAAGTAAAGAAATAGCACAAACTTTTGATAGTATCATTAGATTGATGAAAGTCTATAAAACACCTTCATAAAAACTGTTAAATAAACCAAATGACAAAGATGTATAGAAAAGCATATAATTAACCAGACTGCTAGAATTACTAAAAGAAAAGGATATATAAGTATACTATATTAGGCCATCTGAATTGGAAGTCTGAGAAGTTGGTTAGTTCTGAGTTGTAGCTAGTAAAGAATAATAATGAAAAAGTTAGAAAGATAGATACTAAGATTTGGATGAACTTTACAAGAATAATAGTGGTTTAAGGGTAACTCTAACTGTATATGTTGGTTTTGGCCATAGTGTCAAACCAGGTTAGTAATAAAAAAGAATATAGCTCACTCTGATAGGTTTATCTTAAGGATAAAAATAGTTTAAGAATTATAGTTCTATAGTTAAAAATAAATAGATCGGAGTCTGTAACCTAATGAAATTAATACTAGAATCAAATTAGAGAGTTTAAATGAAACATTTAAGCAGGAGTATTAGATATGGCAACTGGTAAGAAACCCTTGGGCAGACTTCTTAAATAGGTAATATAGAAAAGTTATATATATAGCCAGTTGTATACTCATCTGATAGTTCAATATAGATACATTTGTATAAAACATATATTTGACATAAATATTAATAAAAAGCTAGAACCAAAGAGCTCACCTTAATACCAAAAAAACAAAAAAAAACAAAACCTTTTAAAATATTTCATATCTATAATTTTGCTAATATACAAGCAGAGTTAGATATAACAGATAGTGAGTAACTTAAAGCAAAACTCTTAAATAAACAATAACTAAAGTTGTATATATAACTAACTATATTTAGAAAATAGTAATCCTAGTGTAGTAGTTAGGTTGTTATCCTTCAAGTGGCAGATTTAAAGTTAAATCCCACCTATAATAAAATTTGGAAATTATAACTGCATTACAGTAACTGTCTTCTGTCAATCGGTTGGCCTTATCTGACTATAACCCAGATATACCAAGTCAGTTCTACTGATATTAGGAGCTCAGAGCATCTATGCAAAGTGTAATATTACACATACATCAAGAAATGTATAACTAGTATTGAATAAGACTTTGGTGCAAATCTACAATAAGCTTTCAGACCTAGAAGACTAAAAAACTGAGATGACAGAAACACACTTAAATATTCTTAAGTAAAGAGGTAGTATGAGCTTTTGACAATACTATCAGACCAATTAAAGTCTATGAAACACCTTTATAAGAACTGAATATTAAACAAAACATTAAATATATGTAGAAGAGCATATAACCAACCAGGCTGCCAGACTCACTAGAGGAAAATAATACAGAAGTATGTTATATTGGGCCATCTGGATTGGTATCAAAAGAGACTGCTAGTTCCAAGTTGTGGCTAGTAAAAAATAATAAAAAAGATGCTAAGAAGATAGGTACTGGAATTTTAGTAAACTTTACAAGAATAGAAATAGTATAATGTAGTAGTTAAACAAATAACATCTGTGATTGCAAGTGTTAGGAAACTATAGCATATTGCATAAAACTAGATCAGTATATATAAGATATAAAGGCTCTAGTAAGTTTCTTGTTGAGAATAAAGTAGTCCTAAAGATACTGATCAGCATCAGGAACTTGAATGGGAATAGCCTTGAAGATGTTCTTATGATACAAGAAGAATTGCATATGCAAAAAGTTTAAATAGACAAGACCTCTAGTTGGCTTACAGGTATGACATCTAGTATAGAACTTATATAGTAATGTATAGGCAGACAGACTACTTAAATTAGACACCAAAAGTACACATGTAGCTAGTTGTAACTTTCAATATAAGGTAGCTCCTAGTGGCATGCCATGTTCTATATATTTGAATAAAAATATCATATCTTAAATATAGAGACTTTAACATTAAAAAAAAAATAAATAAATAACTAACTATATTCATATAAATTATAAATTTATTTAAGATATTACTAATTAATAAAATTGCTAGTTTGGTTAAGCAATTGACTGCTTATTTAAAAAAATCTTAATATGCTTTTAAAATGTAGAGTTTAAGTTAAATTGGTAACAATAGATTAAAATAATAACTTAGTATTTTTTTGCAATTATAGTAGTTTTATAGTTGTTTTTATAATAAGCTAGTTTTTTTGGTTTTTGTTTTTTTGTAATTAAAAAAAGATTACTTATTGTCTTATCTAAGCCTTTAATATTTTTAAATAAAGGTTATAATTTGATAAAATAGGTTTCAGAAAGTTGTTCGAAAAAATAGATTTTGTATAATAATATTACAATTATTCTTGTTTGTAATTTATATTTAATAAACAAAATAAAAGAAAGTATTTTTTATATTTCTTCTAAGTTTTAATAACTTAAATAGTTTTATAAATAGAATATTAGAATATTTTTAAATGCTTTTTGTATTACTTTTGCATTTATTATTTTTTTATTTTTTGTAAAGTCTCTATAGTATTTTAAAGATATATTTTAAAATTTAAGTTTGTTATATAGTCTATGATTATTTTTTATTATAATATTTTAAATATATTAAGTTTTAAATATCTCTAGTTATTGTATTTATTGTTTTGTAATTCTTTAGTATATCTGTAAATATTTAGTTGTATTTAGTTTAGTATAATAATATAAAGTGGTTTGTATATATAAAAGTAGTAAAGAATGCTAAATCTGTGTATTAAATTTTGCTTTCGCTACAAGAAAAACAGGTCTTTCTATTAGTTTAATTTGTAATTTGTATATAATAAATTTTTATATTTTTATTTTTAATCTGTATACTTTAGTTATATTATTATAATTCTATTTTTTGTAGTTAAATAATATAATAATTTTTATATAAAATGTGACAATTTAGTAAAGTGAACAGGTTGTTAACTTTTAAGTAATAGATCTAAGATTCAATTTTTATAGTTAATAAATTTTGAAAATTATATCTATGTTATAGTAACTGTTTTTTGTCAATTAGTTAAATTTAGGTATTTGACATAGAAGAATGTTTAACTGATATTGCATAAAACTTTGGTATAAATCTATAATAAGACTACTAGGCACAAAAAGCAAAGAAACTATGAAGTTAGAAGCCTACTTAAAAATTCCAAATAAGAAGATAGCACAAATTTTCAACAGTGCTGTCAGATTGATGAAAGCTCATAAAACATCTTCAGTAAAAATAAACAGATAAACTAGATAATAAGATGTGTAAAGAAGCATATGATCAACTAGGCTGCTAGAATTGCTAAAGGAAAAGTATACTAAGATATACTATACCAAGCTATCTGAATTAAAAGTTTAGAGAGTTCTGTTAGTTTTTAGCTGCAATTAGTAGGAAACAATAAAAAAGATATTAGAAAAATAGATACTAGAGTTTGAATAAACCTTACAAGGATATAGTAGTTTAATAGTTAGCTTTAACTGCAACTAATAGTTTAGGCCAAAGTAATACTAGGTCAGCTGTAAGTATAAGATACAAAATGCTTCAATATATTTAGTATAAAGTTAAGTATAGCTTAATAACCATGATATATCTTTATTAGTTTATCAAAGTCATTAATAGAATATAATATATATAGGATCAGAGTGTTTAAATAGAGAATCTACAGATAGGTCTTAGATATAGCAACTAGTGTAAAACCTTCAGGCAGATTACTTAAATTAGACAATGACTAAAGTTGTATAAGTAATTAGTTATATACTTTTTTCATAATTGCTTTTGTGTTTGTTACATTAACAGATGCTAGCCAATATATATTATTATTAAAATTCTAAATCATATATACTGACTTTAATATTAAAAAAAAAAAATTTAGATATCTGTAATTTAGATATATCAAGTCAAGTCCTATCTGATATTAAAGCTTAAAGTATCTAGGTAAAATGTACTATTATATATATATAGAAGAATATAATAAACTAATATTATATAAGATTTTAGTACAAATCTGTAATAAGACCATTATATATAAAAGACTAAGAAACCAAGAAGACAGAAACTTATTTAAAAATTATAAATAAAAAAGTAGTACAAATTTTTAATAATATTATTAGTCTAATAAAAGCTTATAAAATACTTTCAAAAAAATAATCAGATAAACTAAATAACAAATATATAAGAAAAGCATATATATTAACCAGACTGCTGAAATTATTAAAAAAAAAGATATATAAGTATACTACATTAAACTATTTGAATTAGTAATTTAAAAAGTTTTATTAGTTTTGAATAGCAGTTAGTAAAAAAAAATAAAGAAAATATTAGAAAGATAGATATTAAAATTTAGATAAACTTTATAAAAATAAAAATAATTTAATGATTAATCTTAATTGCAAGTATTGGTTTTGATCATAATACAACTAGATAAATTGTAAATAGAAATACAGAAAACTTTAGAAGTTTACTTTAAAGATAAATTAGTTTTAAGGTTAAGATAATGATTTAAATTCTAAATAAATTAGTAAAGTTAATATAAAAATTGCAGAATTGGAGAATTTAAAATAGAACATCCAAACAGAAGTATTAAGTACAACAATTGATAAAAAACCTTTAGTGAATTTTTTAAATAAGTAATATAAAAAAGTTATATATGTAGTTAGTGTATGTTCTTTCTGTAATAATTCGATATAAATATATATTATATAAAAAATATATCTGACAAAAGTGTTAATAAAGGCAAAAGACCAAAAAGATCATTTAATATCAAAAAAAATTAATAATTTTTGTTTTTAGACTATTATTAACTTATTGTATTAATGTTTTTGTATAGTTAATTTCTGTGTTTGTGATATTGCTTTATTTGCTTCTCTTTAAACAATTTAACTATATATAAGTTTGTTAATGATGTTTGTATATCTATGTTATATAAGAAAATATTTATTTATTCTATTTCTATATTTATTTGATTTCTTTGTTCTGATTCTGTGATTTAGTTACTGTTTGCTATTGCTTTATATAGGTTTTGTATCTTGATAAATCTAGATTCTATATTATATAGGTTGACTGCTTATTAGGTATCTGGTTCTGTAATATGGTTATTAGATTTTTTTATAGTAATTTGGAACTATATGTTATGTATAATAATTACAATATTGTTATTATTTCTATAATGCTTATTGTAATATTATTATTTCTGATTTGTATTATATTATTGTTATGTTAATTTGTATATAATATTATTACTTGTTTTGTTAAAAATATACTGTGCTGCTTACTTTTACTACTTAATAAGAGTTAAGAAAAAGTTGTGTATTATTTCTTAATGTAAATGTTTATAAATAATATTTTAATTAGTGTATTGCTAGTAGGATATTTGTGTTTATTGCTCATTATGTCTAATATGTATTTTAACTTTGAAGTTGAAAAGTATCACTAACCTTGTTAGCCTTGGTTTATTTTCTTTGTCTGCAGTGTTGAGTTTTCTTTTTTTCTGTATCTTTATAACTGCTGTATTCTCACTTTGTATATTGTATGAGTTGTTTTCTTGCCCAAAGTAGACTGTTTTATTTGGTTTCCTTCTATGCTATCTGTTTTGTTTATTTTTATTTTTTTGCCTTTGCCAATTGTTGTGTTTTGAGACCTGCAAGAGAGTGTCTTTTCATTTTCTTATCTTTTACTAATTTTATTATTTTTCTAGTTTCATTATCTTTTAGTAGGTTCGCCAGTTTCGATAGTTTTGCCAGTTTCACCATTTCGCCATTTTCAATTTTTTTTTGGCGAAACCTCTAAGTTTCGCCTAACAACACTAATCCTAAGTAATAAATTTTGATGGTTTCAGGAGAGAAGAAAATATATACACGACTGTGAATGCGATATCTGCCAAAACTAAGATTCTAAAGTTCAATAATAGTAAAATTGACGTTAGCACTTGCTTCTGCTTCCAACGTGGTTGCCTCTCTGCATATCATTCACGATGAAGAGTTACATATATTTGCTGGACTTGCTAGAAGCGTAAGTCAAATAATTATTATTATGCTTTATATTAAGTTATCAATATGATCTAAGAACGTATTTATTATTTAGTCAGCATACCATCATTCTTGGTAACAATGACGAAAATATTCGCCGCAGAAACTTCACCAGAACAAGAATGACAAACACATTAAAAGCTATAATCAGCTAGGGATGGTAACGTTAGTTTAGGTTTGGTTTAAGTTCGGTTTAGTTCTAAAACCTTTAGGTTCCAAATTAAAACTCAAGAACCAGGTTTTTATATAATAAATTCCAAATCAAAATTGAACCTGGTTCAAATTTTAAAACCTAGTTCTCAATATTTATATCAATAAAAAGTTAATTTGTATCAATCTTTTAGAAAACATATGTTTTGACCTTCTAAATGAATTCATTTAAGAATAAATGTTCTCGTCGTCCTTTATTTAATATGCTTATATTGATTTATTTAATTAAAATTTGACTTTAAAGGTAAAAGGATAATATGGCGGGGTGTGTAAAGTGAAGTTAACACAGGTCTATCAAATAGAGTCTTAATTTGTTTTAGAGATGGTAAATGACTTGACGACTCAAATGACAAATAATTAGTTATTAGTTATTTCAAAGCCTAACAAATAAGGTATAGAAACCCTTATAGCAAAAAGAGGCATTAGATTATTTCATATTTTTATACATATTGATTTTAAAAAAAAATTCACTCTTTTTTGTTATAAAGATATTCATATATTAATATTGTAATATTTTTTAATCAATCAAAATTAGTTACAAATAAGAATGTTGCCTTGAGTAATATATAGTTATAAAGGAGAAAATGCCAATAACTCGCGATCTACCAAACCAATTTGAATCGGAATAATTTGCTTTATAATATTAAATTTGCTATTTTTATGCCCTTTAACCGCGATTTACCTCTTAATTATCTAATCAGATTATGGATTTCTAATAATGACCATGTAATATTTACGTGATATAGCGATTTGATTTATATATCGCACAGCGCGAACCACTGGGTGCTAGTGATTTTCCATACATCAGATAGGTATTTGAGTACTTCACATAAAGGGTAGTGTAGTCTGTTCTGTACGAGTTCGCCAGGGTGGCCACCAAAAATCCGGATCAGATGACAGTCACTGCATAATTTCTTTGCATGTTCGGTATAAAGGGATTTCATATATAAAAGCTTATTCAACCAAAGATTTCCAGGACAGCCATCTTTGTATATAAAAAAACTTGCCTTTAAGCTCGAAGTATATTAAAGAAAATATCCCATTATCTTGTTACGAGCGTTTAAATTGTTCTTTTTTTTTGATGACAGACTAATGTGTCCTTTCTCACATATGGGAATCAACCACAACTATACTATGTCCTTTAAATATTTTCGTTAGATCATAATCTAACCTAAGATGTTTTGATAGTTTTCTCCGAATGTTCTTGGATTCTTATTCAATGATTGTTCTACACTTCCAATAATTCTATTCTTTAGTCAAGTAATTTACTGCAAAATTTCATCGCGGTTCTAAAATATCACCTTTTCCTCGTTACATTATGGTCTATTCCTGAATAGAGTACGTACATATCCAGACTACTATACAATTTAAAAACAAAATGGTTCAATAAGGCTTTGAGTACTATATGCAATGGACAACGGTAATAATCATGAGTCGTTGGGTATAAGTTATTAACTTTGAGATCTTTATTTTAAAATATTCACTCTGAGAATTTATTCTTTATTTAGTTATTTAAAAATTTTTAATAATCCCACAATACAAATAATGTATAATATAAAAAACATAAACTTAGAATATTACATAATTATTAAAATCAAGCATGGCTACCATTTTTGATAGTCATATGATTATTATTTTCAATAGTAATATTATTACTATCCTTATTCTTGGTCTTTAATTTTTTCAAAAACCATTGTTTAAGAGTTACTTGTTCATGATTAGTTAAAATTTTATAAATAGTAGCACCATGCTGAAAAGATATTTCGATTCCTATTTTATGAATATAAGAATCACAATCAGGATATAAAATCTTTGGAATAGGACGGGCAGATATTATTCCTGATATACGTAATTGATTTGTAGTTTCAAATTCAGTTATTTCAGCCGGCATGCTTGTTTCAAACAATATTCCTTTAATCATTATTGAAAACATGTATATTTTAAAATAGGAATACATGATATAATCAAACAATATTCATTAAAAAATATACCTTGATTAAAAACTTTATATATGTGACCTAAAAAGGTATGTGAAACAAATTCACCGACTACATAATTACAATTTGGTTTTACTTTTGGAGTAACAACTGATTCAGCAACTATTTTGGCGAAATCAATTTTGACCGAAACATTAATAAAAATAAATTGATTTGGACTGTTAAAAGCAGTTGTAACAGTGGATATGTCATATTTTAAAATTTCGTCACTAAATAGGCCAACTTGGAATAAAATCCATTGCATTTTATCAGCAAAAGGAGAAGGAGAATAACCTTGATAATCAATAAGTTTTTGATGTAGGCGGGTACGAGGGCAACTTTTATCTCTTATTAAGTTATCTCTAAAATAATAAAGAATTGAATATATTTATAATATTTTTTTGTCTATATAAACCACATTTGCAATATTTATAATTTAATAATTGTAATTATTATTATACTCACAGTTCCATTCCCGAATCCCAAGTGATTAACAAGACCACACCTTGTTTAATACAAGCGAAAAAAAGCTTTTCTTGTTTTTCGAATTCGTGATGAAGCATACTGATAACGATAACAGCATCTATGACGAACAAAATACTATTTAGTAAGAAGAGTAGATGATAGGTCAGAATAGAACATATATACAGTCAGACTTCTCTATAGTCACCTCCTCTATAGTCACATTTGCATAAATTTTTAAAACCAACTTATATAACACTTATAAAATTTAACCTCTATATAGGCACAATCTCTTTATAAGCACCAAATTCTTAAAACCAAGGATGTGATTATAGAGAGGTTTGACTGTATATATTTATATATGATGTAGTTAGTAATTATTATTAGATACTTTGTTGAAATCCGGACTATAGTAAACATTAAAGCAATATTACTATAAATTTTTTGAAACATGGCTTGATTTTAACAAAGCCTTTTATGTTTTGTTTACAAAGTAAATCTTACTGTTTCACTTTAACTTTTAAATGAATGCAATCTTTACTATTCTGATGATGATAAAATCGGTAAAATGGATTTAATGGATCGCATTTAAAATTTGAAAAGATCCCAACGCTATCTAAATGCTATTCATTATGCCGAATTTAAATGTACTATCACCATTAAAACAGTAATTAGAGCATTTATAAAAGTCACACTGTAAACAATTAATATCTAAAATTGCCCGGATGTCGCCAATTAAGTTAAAATCTATATATACACGATCAACTCCTTCTAAGTGCAGCTCGATTGGATTTTGAAAAATTTACTAAAACTCTATATTTAAAGAAAGCTACTTTAAAGAGAACAAATCTATGTTGTGCTATGTATTTGGGTCTAAAATACTTCTACATTTAGAGAAAATTTTATTAAACATGCACTTAGAGTACTTAGAGGATATGCACTTAGAGAGAGTTGATTGTATATATTATTTTAACATGAAATATTTAAACGAATTGTATCTCTCTAAGCAAGAAAATGACAAGGAAATAAATGTCAATAAAACTTACTCGTTAAGGCGCATTCAAAATCGGAAGTTTCTTCCCATGTACCCCTTATTATTGTTATAGTTTCATTGAGAGATTCATAACTTTCAGTAATCTTAAATGATTTAAGATATTTTGGATGAGAGTGTGCGTTGATTGAATAATTACAGAAATTAATTAAAATGAATTAATTGATTTGAATTACTTGAGCTTGACTATCAGTGACCAGAAGATGAATTTTATTTGCGCCTTTTTCATGTAAACTAGAGACAATTAACCTTATAAGTTCAATATCATCATTACAAATGATATAAATGTCAGTGTCATTAATGTCAATCGCAGGCATTGTGAAATTGGAGGGTTCCGTGGAATTAGAGTACTGTGATAAGTAGGTGTTAAAGAGAAATAATTATAGTTGAACTTTCAAATTTAATGGAATAAATCCAATAAGTCAAATTACATTTAATTCTGGATCTGTCTTGCAAAAAGTTGACAATTTTTTTCACCTTTATTAATCAAAATTGCCACTTTTTAATTTTCCACGTAATCCTGTTTATCTACTTTATCAATTAAAAAATATACTTACCACGGCCCTTTAAAAAGGCGAAAGCGATTGCATGCGGATTTAAGAAGTCTATCTGATATGGATGACAACTCGATTATTTTTTTCTGTTGGAAGATCAATGTTTCACTGCATAACTTATTATGTCGTGATAATGTTAACAGGTCACTCGGACTAACTACGAACTTTATTTTTTAAGTGATGTCTATAAACAGTATCATATCTTGTGCTTTAGTCACAATACACATGGTCAAGGGTCGATATAACGAAGAAAAATGTCTCTTATTAAACATTTGTCATCAGGAGATGCTGAGATAAGAAGTAATTGGTTTTTTTTTCTTTTTTTTTTTTTTTTTTTTTTAGTTGCTGCATATGTATTATGTGAGATTTGGGCTAAAAGTAAATATTTTCATTAAAATGTAATACAACAAGTATAGCTATTGTGCCCCTAACTCCACAAAGCTTCGCGTCATAGTGATATGTAAGCAGATAGTGCAATGCATTAGACATAAAACAATAAAACAATAGAATTGTAAATCTAAGTACAAATTTACTTATATACCTTTCTATTGGTTCTTAAATAAAAATAATTACATAAACCTTAAACTAGAGTTTAGAACCGGTTTTATCTTTAATCCTGCACTAATGTATCCGTGTGTAATTCATGCAATTGCATATAAATGCATAATATATATATATATCATATTTATACGTAGTATTATTATCATTATTATAGTATTACGTATCATAATATATATATATATATATATATATATTATATCTAAATACGTAGCATTTATTGCAAGGTATTAACTTGTGACAATTTCTGTTAATAGTAAGGCTCACCAATCTGATAACAAGTGAAACCTGATTTTTAAACCTTGTACATAGCCTGTTAAAAATGTAACAACTTTCATTGGCTTGATTGAGTGTTGGTTCTGGGACTAACCTTAAAAATTAATAATTGGAAAAAAGAAAACTTGTAATTTCTTGAAGTTAATTAGGACAAATTAATAGCAGTTGTAAGTGGGAACGGAACCCGGATTTCTTAATAAAACTAGAATTTTAGGGTAGAATTTATTTTACCCTAACTGGGAATGTTTGCCCAAATATTTGGGTTGGCACAAATATGTGATGGGTTTGGATCAAAATCCCGTAAGTCAACATCCCGAACCTTCATTATCGCTTTGTGTAGGGACCTGCATGGGCCTAAAAATTTAAACTTTTGTCGGCCCGCAAAATAAAATTTATTATGTTTTTTAAAAGTTTGGCCCGCTTTCTACGTACTATGTTTTTACCTCACCAGTCCCGCAATTTTGAGAGGTTTTTAAAATTTTTAAATTTTGGCCCGGCCCGTGCAGGCCTCTAGCTCCGTGTGATATCGGTCCAAACTCCGCTTATGATAACCAGCACTATTTTCTAGAAAAATGGCTAGATAAATTTATAGAGTCAAATATAGTACATATGGGGTCTTTGCAGTAGAAAGGGCGGATACTGTTCAAAAAATGAAAATCGAGGTTTTGATACGGGTTACATTTTTCAATTATAAATAGAAATTGATTTGCATAATAAAACATCGAGATATTTAAAAAAAAAATTTCGTGTCACAAGATTACCAGATATAACTAACCAATCAAATTATGAACCTGAATAAAAAAAACTCAATTTTCTCAAACTCATGTATTGCAGTACCCACATAGGTTAGTAAAATTTTACCAATCTATTAGTTGTTAACTGTAGTTGTAACCAATCAATTTTTCATATGTATCATATTAGATAATTAACTAATCAAATTAAATAACTAATTGATTATTTAATTATATAATAATACGTATTATATTAAAATTTTTTTTTTGATAATATTTTTTAAATATTATTAATATAAAAATAATTTTTATATAAAAAAATTTTATTATATTTTTTGCAAATATTTTGTTAATTATTGTAAAAAACATAATTTATATTTTTATTTAAAAACTAATAAGCATAAAAAATAACAAAATATTAATTAAATAAAATTTACTTATATTTCAAACTTAAGTAATTAATAAATAAAAAATTAATATTAATTTAATTAAAAATAAAGTTTAATATCATATTTTTAATATTTATAATTATATTTTTTAGCTTTTTTGTATAATAAATAATAAAAATAAAGAATTATTATTATTATTATTTTTTGAAGTTAAGGTAAGGTTTTGCTCATATTTTTATTAATTTGTTAAAAAGACCTCTAAAGGCTTCTCTGAATATAAATTACAAACTTATTCTAATTACAAATGTATTACAAGAATAAAGCTCAGACTATAAACAAATTACTATCTAATTAATCTGCAATCTAAATCTACTAGAGTAGTTAAAATTCATCTAGATTTAATAATATAAGATATTGTTTATAAAGTAACTATGTAGAATCTAGTATGTAGACCAAAGGTCAATTTTGTAAAGTGTGTGTTCTAGTAGTAAGCAGTTATTGTCTTTTGTATAAAGTTAGTTAGATAAACTATACAGTTGACAAGCTGTATAATATAAGTTGTAATATTAATTATAATAATTGTAAGATCTTTAATGATTTGTAAATCTGTTATTTGATATAATATTCACAGGTGGAACAAATGAATAAAGAGTGAATAATAGATAAATAATAGAAAAAAATCTGCCATTATTCTATTTTATATTTACTAAATAATAGCAGCATAATAGCAGAATAACAGTAAAATAATAGAAGGTTTGTTAATATAAATAACATAATAGTAATATAATAGCAAAATAATAGAACAGTTCTATTATTTTACTTTTAGT
>CAJVQA010006251.1:0-15121 GCA_910591915.1 Cetraspora pellucida
TATATATACAACAACAGAGTGCCAAGTATGCCAGGACAAAGTCAAAGAAACGCAATCACATTTAGCATCATGCAAAGGACAATGAAGTCTCTGGAAACAAATTCAAAAGGTGACAATTGCAACAGCCTGGAAAGGGTTGAAAGAAGAAGAAAAAACATACATCCCTCTATACATACTATATACAGCACTCTTCAGAAAGGTTAAAGCAGAAGAAATAGAAATGAGAAAAGTATTAATCAAAGGCCTAATTCCAAAAAAGACGCAAGACAGACTAACACAGTTTCTAAGTACAAAGGCAAGACAGCACTTTATAGAGACAGTAGCAAAAACAACATAAGACACATTTTATAAACAAGTTTGGAGGATATGGTGTGAAAAGATTAATAAATGGGAGAAAAAAGAAGGCATAACAACCAAAATGAAAAAAAAAGAAGTTAAAAGGAAGAATTCAGAAAAGAAAGGAAAGGTGAATTAGCAAAAGATTGAAGAAGAAAGAAACCGAGCAAAAGAGAAAAAGAATAGAATTAATGAAGAAATTAGGAAAACAATGTTAGGGCTTGTTGTGGAAGGGAGAAGACCTTTTCATTACGGACTTTAAGTAGTCAGACAAGTAGCCTACTTCTGTTTGAAGTAGTGCAGCAGGTTGCACTTAGGTATCTGTAAGGTGGCCAGGTGATGCTAGACTTAGTTATTAGATAAATCTATGTAATTGCAAATATAATTTCAAGAGTCTTAATAAAGTACTAGCGTAACTGCTTAAGTCTAAAAAAAAAAAAAAATAAAAAATAAATAAATAAAATAAATAAACTAAATAAAATATATAAACTAAATATAATATAAAATATAGATGCTTTAAAATGTATAAATGTGATATATGTTATATGTATGATATTTCGCGCAGTTATTATTCAACCAATCAGATCGCAGCTTTCTTATTAATTTGATTATTGGATTCGATCTTGTGATCCTGTAATCAGAAATAGATGATCTATACCTCATTAGAACCGTCTTAGTGAGCTAATTCAAATGGTGGTGGTTTCATCGAATTCTGTTTAGTGGTTCAAGTGTTATGATTATTTTTGTAGGTTAACAGTATATCTTAGTATTCTTTTTTTTAGCAGTTTTTGCAGTCTGGTTGGTCATATACTTCTCTATACATCTTGTTATCTGATTTATTTGCCTATCTTTTTGAAAATGTTTTATAGACTTTTATCAATCTAACAGCGTTGTTGAAAGTTTTGTACTACCTTCTTTGCTTAGAATTTCCAAGTAGATTTCCAAGTAGTTTTATTATGAGTTTGCACTAAAATCTTATACAACACTAGTTATTAATATTTTTTAATATACAGTTGACTCTTTTTATACTGAACCTGTTTATACTAAAATTAGATTATAGTAAATTAGATTTAGCAAAACAGAATTTTCTATAATAATTTAAGCTAATTATATTAAACTAAAATATTAAATTTCTTTATACTGCATCTGAACTCTTTTTTATTAGCTAGAAACTATATGTACATATTTCTATATAATAAAATATCATGTAACTTATATATTAAAATTACATGATTGATTTATTAATTTATTATATCTTTGTACAAAATTGACATAAAAAATTAAAGCTACTTTTTTACAATATTATAAATAAAAAATTTAACTAAAAAATTACTTTTTATAACTTAGTAAAGAAACTTATATTATTTTACCAATAATCATTTTACTAATAGCTCATTTAGCTGATATTATGCTAAGCAAAATTTAATAAAAAGATAATATTAGCTAATTTGTTGACTAAATGAACTTTCAGTAAATTAATTGAAACTATATCACATATCAAGTATTATATTGTTGCCATATCATATATTATATTAATAAGTAAAAATATCTAAAAGTATATAAATTAAGGAACTTAGCTATTGTATTCTAAGAACAATCTGTAATATAAAGAAATAGTAAAAAAATCTCTAAAAGCCCTAAAATAAAATAGTTAGTTAAGAAAAGTAACATAAAAATAACAACAAAAATATGTAATAGAACTTATATTTTATAATTTCTAAAAGTTAGATCAAAAGTTTTCACTATTAATATTCATCAAACTAAATAGAATGCATTGAGATTTATTTATTATATTGCCTTTTTTGATGTCTTAATACATTTATTGTTCTAATTTGTCTTTTTAAAATAATAATTGCAATTGAAAAAAAGAATTTCAAAAGATAATGCTAGCTATAACAGAAAAGAAATTATAATAAAGACACTGACAGATAAGAGCTCAATATAGTATTTCTTTTTAATAATCCTTTAGAACAATAACAAGTTCTAAAATAATCAATATATATTATTTATTATTTTAGAACTCATTATTGTTCTGAAGGGCTGTTGAAAAGAGATGCTATATTGAGCTCTTATTCGTTAGCACCCTGATTATTTTTTCTATTTTTATAATTTCTATTTATATATTATAACATAATAAAATTATAAATGAATAATGAAATTCAAAAAAAAAAATAAAACAATAACTAAAATCAGATTAGCCTTACTATAATAGTGTGAGTTAACAATAAAAATTTTAACAATACTATCTTCTCAGAATAATAGCTGATTTTACAGATATAAATGTCTATAAAATTATATGATTAACTATTGAAATATGCTATTTAGTACATTGTATTTTTACTTTTGGCTAGTGTAGCAAATAATTCTAACTTGATAATTCTGCTTTTTTTTTGAATAATAAAAGTAAAGATACAATGTGTTCACTTTATTTTCAGTATATAGTATAAGTTGTTTAACTAGAAACAGCTTTGCATGTTGCATTATTTATGCTTATTTATATGCATATATATGTTTTTTTTTTTGGTATTAAGGTAAGGCCTTGCTCATATCTTTATTAATAATTTTAACTGTATATTTTAGTACAGAAGTATTGAAATAAACTAAGGTTGTTTGTAACAAAATAAAAATTACATACAAGAATAAGAGCTCAGACTAGTTTATCTGCAACCTAAACCAACTATGATGATCAAGGCCCACCTAGATTTGGAGTGTTAGTATATAGTTAGAAGGAATATTGTATTTAATTCAAAGAATTAACCAGATGTTAAGTTTTTTAATTGCTTAACCAATTGGCAGACATATATTGGATTGTAAATGAAGTTGATCTGCAATACTACATAGGCATAAGTATATGTAGGCTTAGTGATATTGTTTGAAGACTCTATGATTTTGATGTTGTATATCAGTACTACTAATATTGTTTTGGTATCTTAGTGGAATTTGGTTGTGTTTTTTCTAATTGGAAAATTCAATGCAGTATGATTTTCAAATTAGTTTATAGATTTGTTCATTAATGTGTAAAAGTATTTGAATTACTATTTGTGAAGCTAATTGTAAAGATATATTAAAGTTACAAATAACTTTAATAAGTGATTTAGATATAAGTCCTTTAAGTGTAATGTCTATGAAATATAGATTGTGTTGAAATGGTATGCAATCAAAACATGAATGATAACATATATTAGAACCTAGTTCTTGAAGTTGGAAAGGTAATAAGTTCAGTTCAGTTTTGAAAAATATTTGGTTAACAGATATATAAATGATATTAAGGAGAGTATTATATGTGTTAGAGCATGTGCACTAGTGTATAAATAAGTTAGAAAGATTGCATTTGAAGCAATTAGTATTAATAAAAATATGAGAATATTTGTTATAAAGAAAGAATTGAATAGATAACTCATTTAGTAAAAATTTAGATTTAAAAGCTTTGAATTGGTTAAGTTTAAAACTGGTATAAGAAAATGTAGATTTTTGGTTATAATTAAGATAAAGCCAAGAAGAGGTTCAGTCTATAAGATGGTTTAGATGAGACCATTCACTGTTTCTTTTTTGTAAAGACCACATTGCTAGTATATATGCTTTGCATATATTTTTAATAAAATATCTAGTTGGTAGTTTAATAAAGTTTTGTTCCTATTAAAAAATATGATAGGAGTTATAAATATTAGTATAATTAAAGATAAGAGGTTGAAAAAGTATATGTTGTTTTGCTAAGGAGTCTGCAAGATTGTTGAAAGGATTATCAGTATAGGCTTGAACTTTGTAAAAGATAATTTGAAGGTTAAAGGATTTTATAATATTAAGTAAAATATGCTATAAGAGCCATATACTAAATTTAAATAACTTGTTAGGATTTTGTAATTGGTTTGATAGTGTATAAAATTTTGAGATAACAGATTGTGATCTGTGTAGATGCTAATAGATGAATTGTGCAGTATAGTAGATATTGCAAATAGAATTAAAACTAATTCAGCTTTATAGGATAATGGCCATAAATGAACTTGAGCTAAAAATTTATAGATAATTTGATTTTGTTCATTGATTTGGACCTATCTAATGTCCATAGAACATTGTTCTAATCCAATATCAGTAACAGAACCATCAGTATAAAAAGTAAAGTTATTATTTGTAAAATTAGATAGATAAATGTTTTGAAGCTCATAAGTGCAACTGTTTAGTTTAAAGATTTCTAAAATACTAAAGTTATATATAATAATATTGGAAGGTATAGAAGGTATATATAAAGGATGTTTAATAGCTGTTGAGTATATAAGGTCAATGTAATTGGCATTGAGTTTAAGGTTGTTGAAGGTTTTTCTAGCTAGAAATGTTGCAAAAATAATTGCTAATGTGTTAATAGTACATATTTGGTTAATTCTATTTGAATTAAGATAACATTTTGTATATGGTTTGTATTCAATAGGTGGGAGTAGATAATATTGATTGTAATCTAAATTAATATTAGATTTTTAATGTGTAATCGAGAATGAATTAGAAGCAGGAATATATTTGCAAATTTTGGCAATAATAATTTCTTCATTATTGAAATTATAAGTAAGAAGCCAAGGTTTTTGTTTTTTGGCAATAGGATATATATTGTATGCAAAAAGGTTGGTACCAAGTGATTGAAAGTAAGGTAAGATAGTTCTGTGATATTTATCTGATATGATTTTGTTTTCAAAAGAAGTAAATCATAAAGGTTATTTTCTTTTTGTTAGTTGGTATAGTCTTGATAAAAGATGTTGTCATTTAAGTAAAGTACTGTTATCAGCAGTACATAGTTGTTCTAAATAAAAGATATTAAGTTTTTTTAATTGTTTTTTAAAGGTAATATATTTTGGATGTTGTATAAGTATAGCTTCAATTGGTTGGCATGCATTGTGTATAGTATTTGGTCATAATATATTGTGATGAGCAGATATTGTAATATTGAGATGTTGAAACAACTAAATAATTTTAAAATTAAGAATAAGTTTGTTGTATTCATCAATAATAGGTTGGTTATGTTGAAGGATATTAGTAGTAAACCAGAGGTTATTTTGAAGTTGTTGCAGCTTAATTTTAGTTGTTATGCCAAAAATATTAGGATTATTAATCTGTTGTTGAAAATTAGTGATGTGATGTTGTAGTTGAATGTTCTAAATATTACAGATATTATATAAATATGAGTTGAGCATAGAGCTATTAGAAAAGAATCTGGATAAGTTGAATTTATGTTTAGCTATAGTAAGGTATTTGGCTAATATGCTATTGCATATAGAGTATAAAAGAATAGTATTGTGTAGTCTATATTCAATAGTTGATATAATTACTGTATTAATAATATATGCTATTTGTTTGCCAGTAATTTTTTTAGTACTAGTAATATTAATTAGTTGGGTTGCTTCAGCTTGAATTAGCTGGCCTTGTTTGGACATAAATCTATTAAGTGTGAACTAGCAGTCCAAGAATTTGAATGATTGGTTGGCTAAGATAGGTTTAATTAATGAATCAAAGAAGAAAAGTTTAGCAGTAGATAATGTATTAGAAACCAAGATAGATTTGGCTGGATTAATTTGTATATCTGCCATGTGATAGAAGGATGATGCCATTTTGGTAATCGATTCAAGTTTATTTTTGGACTGTGCTATCCAGAGGGTATCATCTATGTATGCCAGTACAGATATAGAGGTTTGTAAGTTTTGTAATTGAGGTAGAGAAAGGTTAGTTTTTTATGAAGTATGTAGAGTGTATCTATAAAAATAGTTGGCAATTTTACTAATAAGAGGATCATAGTAAATTTTCCAAAAGAGTGATGTAATTGTCTCTCCTTGATCAATGCCTTTTTAATTGTATAAGAGTTTGTAAGTCCAAAGTTGGTTATAACATGATTGTAATGATTAGTAAGAAAATCAGTTAAGATTTTAATGAGATGTTGTAGCATTTGTAGTCATAATAAGAATTTTTCAAAAAGATTAGGGTTGACAGAATCATAAGCCTTACTCATGTCTTGTAATAGTAGCCAGAGTTGTTTAGAGTTGCAAAAAGCATTTTCTATAGTATTGTTTAAGATATATATTAAAATTGATGTACTATTATCAGAAAGAGCAATATAGTTGTATAGAAATAGAATAGAGTATTAGATAAAGATACTATTAAGTCTATTAGTAAGAAGTTTTGTATAAAGTTTTTTAATGTGTTCAAAAAGGCTAATAGGTCTAGTATTTTAAGATTGCCATCAAATATAGGTTTTTTGGATATTGGAAATATTCTTACTTCTTTTCATTGCTTGGGTATGTGCTTTAGTTCAAGATATTTGTTGAATAATGCAGTTATAGCTGTTATAAATATGGGGCCTGCATGTTTTAGCATTTTATAACTAATACCTAATAGACTACAAGCTTTGTTGTTAGGAAGTTGATTTAGAGTTGTAGAAATTTCCTCTTCAGTAAAGTTAATAAGAGCCTGTTAGTACTAGTCAGATTCAATATTAGCTTTGAATTGATATTCATCTAATTAAGAGAAGTTAAATATTTGAGTTTGAATATGATAAGAGGAAGTCCATTGATCAAAGTAGTCCTGAATGTGTTGCTTAATAAGTAGAATCTCTGTAATAATATTAGCATCAGTTTTGATGTTGTCAAATTTAACAGGATCGCAGTGTCAATTAAGTATATTGTTAATCATTGATGTAGGTTTGTGTTGAAGTTTAGAGCATCTTTTTGCTATGTTATTATTAATTTGTTCTCTAATATTTTTAATGTTTTCTAAATTGTGTGCATGATATAATGATTTCTATTCTGTATTAGCTAAGGAGATCCATTCAGGTAATAGTGTATAGTCACTTGGTATGGATGGAATATTAAGAAGATAAGAAAGATTAAGTTTATAGATTGTTTGATTGTGTTGAGTAGATATAGTTAATTGTTGCTAAATAAAGGCTTTGGTTTGTCTGATGATATTTCCAAGTTTTTTAAGATAGAAGTGTAGTTGTGATGCTTTTGAGAAGAATATATATTGGAAGTTGTGTACAATGAATTTTTTATTTGGAATATATGTATGTGTAGCAGAAATAATACTAGTTTGGATTTTGTACTAGGTTGCCTCAATAGAAACAGTTGCCTGAGTTGTAAGAGAAGTGTGAGTTGATTTTAAATTAAGTGAGACTTGGTCAGTAAAGTTTTGCCAAAGTTTATTATTCATGTTTTTGCATTGGAATATTCTTTTTTTAGTGTTAGTAGCAGCTCTTTATTTGCATATAAAGGCATAGAGAAATTTCCATATAGAAATAAGAATGTTATGATTACTACAAGTACTAGTATTTGGATCATCAGTAGTATATGATATGAGGTAGTGTAGTAAAGAATAATTGGCCCAAATGTAATCAATGCAGCTATTGTATTAATTACTATAGCAGGTAGATGTTGAAGTATTAGTATGAATGACCAGGTCATACATGTTATTATGCTATAAAAAATATAAAAGTTTGGATTTGATAGAGGAAGATTAGGAGTCATTAGTTGCATTCAAGTCTCACATAACAATAGGCAATATATTTTTACACTTAGCTTCTTGTATTCATTGTATGATAGTGTTTTGAGTTAGAAGTCTAAGTTGTGAGTTATCATATAGTAGGTAGGTTGATATAATACAGAATTTAAAATCATATTTGAAGAATAGATCAATTGCAATTGCATAACCATGAAATTGAAGAATGTTGTATATATAAGATTTAAGATAATTTTGTATTATGATTGCAGTTCTAGCTTTAGAGTTATCGCAACATGACCAATAATAAGAATAATGAAGAAATTTTTGTAATTTTATAGTTGCATTATCTTGGGATATTTTTGTTTTAGTTATATCAATAATGTTTATATTATAAGATAGACAGTAGTCTTTTCAGACTTATTGTTTAAGATTTTTATTATATCCTCTTATATTATGTATATATATCTTTAAGGATAAAGGTTAGTAGGGTGTAGTTATTAGATTATTTGTTTGTATTGGATTATTAAAAGAAGATAAAAATAAACTGTGATAATCTAAAGGTTCTGATCTTTGAAATAAATGAAAGGTAGAGAAGAACTAATGATCTGAAAGTGCTAGTATAAAAAAGACTGGTATTGATATATTTGATTTTAGTTGGATATTTGAATAATGCCAAATAGCTTGAACTGATAAAATAAAGTGATTAGATAGGGGTTTGGGTTCTGATAAAAGGTAGACATGAGCTTCACTATGATCATTTTTAATAGAGATAGTTAATGTATAGCCATATAAGTTATCAAGTGAATAGCCAAAGCTATAGATATGTTATAAAAAAGTAATAATAGTTTGAGGATAAGAAAGTAGTAGTATATGGTTGTAAAATAAAAATTTATTATAACAAGTATTAAATTGGATGTTGTCATAGTATCAGTTAGCTATAATAGTTTTATTATAACCTTCTAAAATAGCTTCTACTATTTGGGAATAATTGTTGTCTAATTCATTATTCTTTATGATTAAGTTAGTATCTAATGTATTATTGTTAATTGAAGAGATTTGAAAGATATAGGTATAGATGAATAGTAGATATAACCTGATAATTGTGAGAAAAAGTAATCAGGTAAGGGTTAAGACATATATGTTAAATATATATAATATTCACTATAATCAAGTTTGATTGCTAGTCTTAGTACATAGTTAAAATTATTGTATTATGTTAAGTTGTATTGGTAGATGTATTTTAAAAATGAATTGAGTGTTTGTGGATATAAAAGTAGAGGTAAATTTAAATATGCTAGCCATTGGTTATAGCATGAATCTGGATCATATAATGTCTTATAAATTGGTTCTTGTGATGCTTTTTTGAAGTTTGATAATAAAATAGAGTTCAAAAAAATGGAAAATTCTTCTGTAGATTTACTTACTATATGCTTGGCTCTTATAGCTGTGAAAAGTGCCATAGCTTGCTCTGTACATTGAGTCTGGCTGTCATTAACTTGGTTCTCTGCATATGTATAATTATACAGTATGCCATATTAAGATAATAATGTTATTTGTATAAGTTTATAAATTTGTTAATTAAATTATTAGAAATTCTTTGTTGTATTTTATATAAGTATCTGATAATTACAAGTTATTTGTACTTTACCTTGGCATTATGTTAACAAAAAAATAAGTAATTCTTTTTGTAGCACAAAAACATGATATTTGTCAAGCAAAAGAAATGAATTTAAATATTAAAAATATAGATGTTGCAAGTATGTATTAGATTAAAAAGTCAATAATAATAGATATTCTAAAGAAAAAAGAATATTGGTTAGCTATTACAATTGAAGAAAAAGATAAAATAAAAAAATTTTATGAGCCAAAGTGGCCAAAGATTAAGAAAGCTTTTGAACTTTAAATAGATAATGCACTTAATAATAGTCAAGATATTAATAGTTATATTCTTAAGAAAAAAGCAAAGTTTTTTGCAGACCATTTTCTTATTAATGATTTTTACTATTCTGATAGTTGGCTTATTGGTTACAAAAAATATTATAAACTTTGCTAATTTAAAAAAGAGAATGAATCAGCAAGTGCCTCTCTTATGAAACAAATAAAAAATAACTAACTTGTTTTACAAGAATTGCTCCAATTCTATGACCTTGAAGATATTTAAAATGCTAATAAAACTGAACTTTACTGAAAAATAAGACCTTTCTGTACTTTGGCTTGTTCAAGATTAGCAGAATACAAAAAAGAAAACTTGTATGTATCAATATTATGTGTTACAAATGCAAGTAGAACTGAAAAAATAAAACTTGTCTTTATTATACTCATAAAACACTGTTCTTTATAAAATTTTAATTATGCTAACCTTCTTATTTACTATTACTAAAACAAAAAGGCATAGATGCAAGTTAATATTTTTAATAATTTTCTTTTTAAGCTTAATGATTAAATAAAACTAAAAAATCAAAAAATTATATTTTAATCAATAATGCCTTAATATATATTGTTTTTGATGAAACTAAAGTGAAATTAGACTGTTTATGAGTAAAATTTTTTTAGCAAATACAACCTTGATTCTTTAACTCTGCAATGCAGGAATTATCTATTCATTTAAGTACTACTACAAAAGTCTTTTTGTTCAAAACCAGATTAATGTATATAATAATATGCAAAATGAAATAGTAAATAAAATAGTTCTATACAATATTTATAATACTATAATGAATGCAGCTAAAGCATAGTCTATAGTATTACCAAATGCTATTAAAAATTGCTAGTAAAAAACTGATATTCTTCTATATAATGACCTCCAAAAACTTATATATTTTTTTTTTTGTTAAAGGCCATACTTGTGATGATACTTTATTGACTTTTTTTTTTTTTTGGTGTTAAGATGACCTCTTAAGTCTTTTGACTTTATTTAATAATAGTAAATATAGTTTAGTAAACTACTACAGAAAGAGTATACAATTGGCTATATATATAACTTTTTTATATTACCTATTTAAAGAGTTTGCCCAAAGGTTTTCCATCAATTGCTATATCTAACATCTCTGCTTAAATATTCTACTTTAAACTCTCTGAACCTGCAAACCTGTTAACTTCACTAGGTTATACTTGATGTCTAGATTATTGTCTCAATCTTAGGACTATTTTATCCTTGAAATAATCTCCAAAGCCTTCTGTACCTATTTTTATAGCTGATCTAGATATCACTATGGCAAAACCAATACTTGCAGTTAGGGCTTAACCATTCTGCTATGCCCTTGTAGAGTTCACTTAGATCTCAGCATCTACTTCATAGCATAACCCTGGTACTTTAGTATATCTCTGCCTTTTTATCTACTTTTTTATCAAACTTTTAATTCAGATAGTCTATGTAAAACTACAATCAGTCTATTGGTATATCAGATTGGCCTGATATCCTTTTCCTCTGATTTGTTCTAGCAGTTTGGTTGGTGGTACTCCTGAGACTCTTAACTTGAAGGTTCTTGCCTATCTGGCTACTATAACTGGGTACTATGACCTTGGTATCTATTTCTCCAGGCTAGTCTTTATAGTAGGCCCATCAAAGATTCAGCTACCTCTTTATTTAGGTCTTTCCAAATGAACTTTTTGTTATCTGGTTTTAACAAATTTACATGGTCACAAGAACTTATCTAGTGTTTGTACTGCCCAATTGTCAATTTGCATTTCTTTATGTAACCACAGACCTTGTCCCAAAGGACAATGTCATATGACTTGTTACATGAATGCTTCATGACTTGCTAGTCATGTTGGTGCAATCACCATTACAAATATCCTAACCTAATCATTAGTAACAGTTGTTATAATATGAATATTACATAGATAATTATTCAAATTTTCATCATTGATAGGATTTGAACATCCGACCTACTACTTGGAGGGTTGACAACCTAACTACTTACTAGGTCACCACATCCTTACTTTATTGACTTTTATTAGATTAGCTATTACAACTATTTTTATAAAAATAAAAATACAACTAGTTATGCATGCAACTTTTGGTTGTCTATTTAAGTAGTCCATCCTAAGGTTCTATACTAGATGCCATACCTATAAACTACTAGAAGATTATCTATTTAAACCCTCTGATTATCTACCTTGTCATGATATAACTCTAACTTACTTCCTGTATATATTTAACTAATATATCATCTAAGTAGTATAGTACTACTCTTTTTGTACTAGTTCTTAGGCCATTACATATTTTAGAATATGTTACCTCTCAGTAAGACACAAGAGGTCCTTTATTGTTAACTATCTACTCACTTTTAGAACACTAACAAGTGCTACCTTTATAGAGTTTATCTAGATCTTGATACTAACTTCATAGCATATTTTTAATACTTTTAGTATATCTCTGCTTTGATCTTAGACTCCCAATTCAGATAGCTTAAAAGGACTGTGACCTGTCCTTAGTATATTGAGGCTAGCCCAATATTCTTTTCCTTTGGTCTAAAATCTGACAGCCTGGTTGATAGTACTCCTTACCTAAGGTTCTTGCCCACCTGATTCTTTTATATTAGTATCTATTTTCTAGGTTTAGACTTTACAGTAATACTGTCAAAGATCTGTATTACTTCTCTGCTCAGAATTTTTAAATAAGCTTCAGCTTCTCAGTTTTACAAATTTATATAGCCCAAGGACTTATTTTAGGTTTGCACTACCTAGTATTGGTTTGCATTCCTCTGTATAACCAAGGTTATACAGATGTCTCAAACCTGCCAGTCATGCTAGTGCAACTATAGTTACAAGTATTTTATTTTAACTGATCGACAGAATGCTATCATTGTAATATTATCTATATATTATATAGGTGATTATCTAAATTTTACTATTAGTAGATTTTGAACTAACATCTACCACTTGGGGGTATGACAACTTATTTACTTCACTAAGTTACCATATCCTCTTCCAAAAACTTATTGAACTTGATTAAAACAAGTAATTAGTAATAGAAAAATTAGAGATATAAAAGTAATGCTATAACTTGTTATAGTTATTAACTCATTATAATTACAAGTTATAGCATTACATTCACACTTCTATATTTTTAAAGGCTTATGCTTATTAATGTAAATTTGTAAAACTTAAAATATGCACTTGTTAATTTTCAACTTTTAATATATCAATAATTATTGCTGTATTTTTATTAAATTAAAAAAAATTTTTTGAAATCTTTTAGTGACATGAATGATAAATCAAAACTTACAGAACTAATTGGCTGCTTATCAATGAATGATTCTTTTACTGCATATAAATATATCTATGCTAAAAATGATAAAGTTAAGAGTAGGCTTATCAAAGAAGAAATTTTGAAGATTGTTGAAAATAAAAATAAAGAGAAAAGTAAAGAAAAAAAAGAAAAATTTATTGAACAAAAAAAGTTAGCTACACAGAAGCAGAACTTTGTATAAACAAAACACTAAAGTTTTTATATAAACAGGATCCAAAGTTTGAAGATATCAACAAAGAAGTAAAGATTTTAAGAAAATTATACAAATAGGCTTAGTTAAATATTGTAAAAAATCTCAAACAAGTTGATTTCTATCACTATTTTTAGAGTTCTGAATAGATGATTTTTTTTTATAGAATTGTTCAATACTGTATATTGTATATATATATATATATACATATATATATATATATATATACATTATAGAAGTTAAATTTACTTTGCTTGAGTATGATAAGCAATTGGCATAGTATAGTTTTTAAATTTATTAAATTTATTAATAAATTTATTAAATTTATTAAATAGAATAGATTTATATATATAAGTAGCTAATATTTATCTTAAATAAAGTAACTCTTGGAGTTAAAATTTCAAAAAACATAAAGTAGAAGTATCCAAATAGTAATAGATTCTTTTTATACCCTGTAATAATGCTTTGTATAAAATAATTATAATTGTTCATTTCTGTAACCTGTTATTAAAATAAATAGTATTAGTAAGTAAAAAAAAAGATTATATTAGCAATCAAATTTCTTTTATAAAAAAATATAGTAATTACATCAGTAACTATATTCATATTATATAATTCGATTCTGTAATTTTAGCATCCTTTGATGCTAAAATAAGTTATCTGATTTAAAATAAGCAGCATATCTAAAATAAAATAAAAATATAAAAAAAATATAGCAAAATCATTAGTATAGAGCAAATATTAAGTGCAAGAAAAGTAAAAATAATACTTATCCAAGTAATGATAATAAAGCTGCAAGACCTAAAGTCTCTAAATCTAACCACACCTCAATTGAAAACTACTAATTTGAGATTTTTGGTTTTGTTAGATATTATTTTAGTAGAATTAAGTTGTATATTGTACTATTAAGTAATATTAAAACTAGATTATATTTCTACAATATGAGTTTATTTATTTGTATTGTATTATGCATATTGATATATGCTTTTTATAAAGTTAATATTTATTATTATATACAATATTATATATAAGGTTTTTGATTACATAGATATAATTTTATTGGCTAGTTGTATATTCTGAACAGTTTAGTATAGAAGCAAACTGTATAAAGTAAACTTACTTTATACTAAACAAAATCTTTCAGAACATGCAGTTTGGTATAAAGAAAGTTGACTGTATACATGCCTGTTATTTTTTCTTTTTTTTGTCTTTATTTTATTTTTTAATTATATTTTTTATTATTATTACTTATATCTTAGTATTTTATTTTATTATTATTTTTTTGTTTACTTCTCTATAAGAAGATGTTATCAAGTTAATAATATTCTATTATAAATTGATGATTAGATAAGTTTTTATATTATAATATTTTTGACATTGTGTAATTAATATAGCAGATCATCTTTAAGTACTTATAAAAGCTGCTAAAAAATATTAAACCAAAAAATTAAATTTAAGTATATACTAATTAGTAAATATATTTAAATCTTAATAAAGGTTAATAACAAGATTGTTAAAAAAGATAACCTTTTTATTTGAATATTAAACATATAAAAAAAATTTATTAAATAAAAAAACTTATTAAAACTACAAATTGTTATTGTTATATTTACTTTTTAGCATTTTACTTATATATTAAAATAATTTTACTTTATATAAAATTAAAAAATATTATCTGTAAAAGATCTTAAGTTTTCAAATTACTTTTGATTTTGATTTTTTTTTTTTTTTTAAGGTGAAGTCTTGCTCTATCTTTATTAAGTAATTTATAAAATAGTAACATATATGCAATACATATATTTCTACTATTTGTATTAGTACAAATAAAAGAAAAATTATATGCAAGAATAAAAGCTCAGACAATTAAATAA
>CAJVQA010006252.1:0-15119 GCA_910591915.1 Cetraspora pellucida
ATTAACTTTGTCAACTCATACAAAATTCAAATTATCTTTCACAAAATAACTGCACATCAAGACAACATGTACAACAACCTTGCTGACCAACTAGCATGAAACCATTATAACCTATCATATCTAACTTTTATGTTATACAATATTTATAATCCATCTTATACTTTAAATCTTGAAAACTTCTCTTTAGAATTACCTATTCATCGCAGTATTCGTACAATCTGTCATGCACATATTTACGCTTTATAGACTACACAAAACCAATTTCAAAAGTAAAACAAAATCTTCAACCAAATTAATTGGCAAGCTACTTGGTTATACATCAACAACAATCAAAAAATTTCAAACTTTTCACACAGCTTTCAATCCTCTGCTCTTAAATCTTTCAGAATTAAAATTCTACTTGATGATCTTCCTACTCCATACACTCTACACAAATGATACCACTCATATTTACCAACTTGTCACCAATGTCATGAAACCAGTTCTCACCTTTATTGGATAATATGTTCATCCGATCAACTGCTATACAACCTTATTGACAGTTCATTACAACACATTTTAAATACAAATACACTTGATATTACTTTTGAAACTATAACTGAACTTTACTGCCAAATTAAATGACTGTATTGTATGACTTCACACAACACAGTAAACTTACCATTAGTCTTTTCAACTCTATCAGGCCTAGTGCCAAATGAAATTATTTCTATTGTTTCAAACCTATCATCTAAAAAATAGCTATAACTCTAATTATAAAGTTTTTGCTTCACCTTAACCAACAAGTATATCATAAAATTTGGATTCCTTACTGTATTTCAAGATTAACAGCTTATCTTTCCACTTTTAATTCACCTTCTAATCTTATTTTACATTCATCTCAATCTTTTCTCTCTAATTCAATTTATTCTAAAATTAATTCCTGGTATATACAATAGATAAAATATCAAACTAACCTTTCATATATTATTACAAACACACAAATCTAGGTGAGCCTTGGCCACTCCTGTTGGTTTAGGTCACAGGTAAACTAGTCTGAGCTTCTACTCTTTTTATAATATTTTTAAAAGTAAATTTATACTTTATATAAAAAAATTTCAAATAAATATCCAATAAAGATAGAGGCATGGCCTCACCATTAATATTAAAAAAAAAAAAAATTAATGTTATCTAAGACTATAATAATTATAACTACTTTAGTGTTTTCTCTATTATTGACTATGTTACTTGCTTTGCTCTAATCATCAGAAAGAACTTCTCCTATATTTAGTCCTTTTTGATAATTCTGATTTTTCTAGCCAGGTTACCCTTATTTGGTTAGACATGTTACATATATATTACTTAGCCAAATAACAGTAAATATAACAATATATACATATTAATTAAAAATTTTTTAAAGTTCTAATTATCATTGATCTAGTATACAGTTATATTAAGAAAAGATATATTTGCATAAGAGGTTCAAAGATCTAATATTATTAAAATTTGACTAGAAACTTGTTTAAAAAGAATTTAAATATTATTTCTTATTAAAATAAAAGAATTTTGCATGATTAATTTAACAGTTTTATATAAAAATAATTCAATATTTGTATTAAAGTATCATACTAAAACAATTAATGCTTTGTTTTTTGATAATTAAAAAAGATAACATGTTAGAAACAATTCACTCAACTAATAAAAGATTAAACCATGCTTTTTGATTGGCTATTAAATTTTGTACTAAAACTGAATAATTTTGTATAAATGCAAAAAGATCAATCATACTTTAGTCTAGATATTATGTATCAAAATGCTTATATAATGTATCTGCTGCTGTTTTACTACTAAATTTATTTTTACAAATAATACAAATAACTATAGAAACATCATCTAGATTTTTGATATAATAAATTGCTAATGTTTTTTTTTAGTAACCAAAATACTGAAGAAAGAGAAATAATACCTGTACTTAAATGAATTTATTGAACTCTTTCTGCAAATCCTTTATACAAATCTTAACCAAAAATTCATCTATACGAAATCATTTATAACTATTTATTTTACTATGTTAACTTGTTTTTGGCTCTTATGTAAACTTGTTCAGTACTAAATTTTAAATTTATTTTAAAAGTTTCAAGTCTTTAGAATTTAAACTCATTAAGAAAATGTACTGATGGCCTTTAGCCTTCAGAATTTATAATTTCAATTATTACATAAACATTATTGTCACAACTTACTTTATACTCTTAATTAAAAATTTAGAGTACCCTTTTCTGATTAAAACAAGCTCTAAACAAAGATTTTTGGCCAAATATTAACTAAATTACAGTCAAATTTAATTTTTATTCTCTTGTAAAAATTCTTTTTTTATTTTTTGTTCCTACCCTGGTCTGCTCATCCTTACATGTTTTTTTATATAATATCAGATCACTTTTTAATTTATATTTAATTAAATTTATACTAAATTTACTAATATATTCTTAAATAGAACCTTATTTAACATACAATCTACTCTTTTCTATATTTGTTTCTAATAAATTTTATACAAAAATTGTACCTTGTACTGTAAATCGCTATATAGAGTATCTGAGTATATTACATTCTACTACTCAAAAACCTATAATGTATCCAAGAGGATACATTACAAGAAAAAAGGATACAGTAATTGGGGGTATAGTAGTGGTGAGTATTTAAACAGAAGGTTTGATTATCAATTTTGATTTAATCACAATGGCATATTTGTACAAAAAGTAATGATAATTCATGATGATATAGGGTAGCAAATAAATGTGTTTAGTATAAATAAGTTGGATAAATGTTTTTTTTGTTCTCTAAAAATTTTAACTTGGACAACCTAAGTTTTCAATCTACAAAAATCAAAAAAAAACTTATTTTGTTAGAAATTTGTTTCAAATACTCACTTAAGACTAAAAAAAAAAAAAAATTGATGCCTTATCTTGACAACTGGCTACCTTAATTTTTTTTAAAAAAAAGTAAAAAACAACATATTAAAAGTCTGTTTTAAACATGCACTCCAAGCCTTTAGACTTTATAAAAAAAAAGTAGAAGCCTTATATTAAATATTTAGCCCAACATCTCATTTAAAAGTCTAGTCTGATACCTTAATTTTATTAAAATTAGTATAATTTTTCATTACTATGATCTCTAGTTCGCTATGGTTAGCAGAGCTATAATAATATAGTATTAAAATTTTATCTGTAAAATTTGAGAATAACATGACATAGAAAAAATTTAAAACAAGCCAATATTACAAAAAAAAAAGGAAGTTAGAACACTTGTGAGAAACTGGCTATTATCATGTATATTGAAAAAAATCCTACTGCTAGTAAGCGAAATACTGCTAAATGATTTGATATACAACTAGTCCAATTGCATAAATTGATCAAAAACAAAGAACAGCTAATAAGTTCTCCACTACATATTAGACAATTAAATACCAGAGAACATGAGAAATATTCAATATTAAAGACTGATCGTGTATCTTGGATAAAATCCTTATATGTGAAACAAAAAGTAGTATCCTGATACATAGTTAGAAGCAAGGCTTAACAACTAGCCAAGCAAACACATTATATTTCATTTTATTTAAAAATTCATGAATGTAAATAGAGTAATAAGTGGTTAGACAAGTTTATAAACTATTATCAACTAAGCAACCATTACTGAACTACAGTTTCACAAAATTTACTAACTGATCTCGAAGAACAAAGACATTTATTTTTAAATTTTATGTTATATAGATGCATACAACATGATTATTCTCTTCTATTAATAGGCAACATAGATGAAACTTTTTTGTCTTTTGACATGTTGTCAAATTATATTATTGATGAAACTGGTGCCAAAACAATTAGAATTTGTATAACAGAATATAAAAAGTCCAACTTCACAGTTGTACTTAGTTGCATGGCTAATAGAAAAAATTGCTACCAGTAATAATCTTCAAGTTAGTAATATACTACAACAAAAAATTCTATCTGATATTATTATTCGAACCAATCCTGAAGAATATATGAATTCAAATGAAATAGTTTAGTGAATTGAAAATGTTTAAAATAAATGATTACTTTTGTCTGTTAACCCTTGTTCATTGCTGGTTTTAGATTCATTCTTGGGCCACCTTACAACTGAAGTTAAAAATCGATTCTATGAAAAAAGCACCAATATAGCTATAATTCTTAGTAAATTAACTAGCAAACTGCAACTATTGGATGTCTATATCAATAAATCATTCAAGAATAAGGTATATATTATTGTCAGGAATGATGCTGAAACTTGATTTATTTTAATCTGAAGTTTTGAAATTTTTTTGAAGAATTTTTTTAAGCTTTTTTGAGTTAGTTTAAAGTTAATATTTATAATAAAAAAGTATGATGGATTTTAGCAAAGTTTATATTTATAAATTAAAACTCTAAATTTTAGTATCATTTTTGACATTTATTAATTAGTAATTATAGTTTTTTTTTTTTAAAAGACTTCTGATGAAATATTAATTTTATTAATTAGTATTGCAAGTGTTATAATGAATGAATAGTGAATAAAATTTTAAATTTAATTCCTTCAGGCCATATTCAACATTTTTTATATAGTCAAGTAGCTAACTGAATAAAAGCTGTGTGGAATCAGATTGATTTTGCACTTATTGTATGGGCTTTTAAGTGCTGTGGTGTCTCTGTGGCCAGAGATGGATCAGAAGAAGATAAAATTTTCAACTATGAGTAGGTTAAGAATTCAGAAAATCAATGTAAAAATGGTAATTATGTATTTGTAAGTTTAGAAGAAACAAGCAATAATGTGGTTGCCAATAGTTTAATCTAAGATGTGGATAATGATAAAGGTGATAATAAAAGTTTTTGTGATCTAACTCAAGATATAGATAACGATGAAAATAATCATAAAAGTTTTTGTGATCTGACTTAAGACATTAATTTGGATATAAATGCAGATTAATAAAATCAAGGTCAATAAGACATTTAGTAATCTAAATATTTAAAATAAGTTATTTTAAATTTATGAATATTTACTATTTAATTTTATTTATTTACACTAATTTAGTATGCAAGTATAAAAATACTTATAGTTTGAAATAAGCAAACTGATAAATATTTACTACTTAATTTCATTTTATTCATATTAATTTAGTTAACTCTAGATGAATTTGATTTTAATGAAGAAGTGATTAATATCCAAGAAAATGATGAAGAGAAGGAAGGTACATATTATGAAGACAAATCAATTAAATATTCAAATTGCTGGTACTAATATATTAAATGTCAGTTGAGATAGAATTATAATATCTGAATATTGTTATTAACATGAAATAAGAATTGAAAAGGATAATATAAAGCATTTATTCATTTGCAAATATGAAAATGCTAATATTATAAATCGAATATTGTTATCAATTTGAAAGAGGAATTAAACAGATAAACTCAAGGCATTCATTTATCAAAATAGAAATACTAATGCAATGAAGTTAGATATTGTCATTAGTTTGGAATGAAGGAACAGGATTTTGCTTAGAAATGCTAATACAATGAATTGTGTTGAATATTACTATCAATTTAGAATAGAGATTAAAAAAATAAAGCATTTATTTATCAAAAATTTAGACATATTTGAATCTTTGAAATAAAACATGCATTAAAAATAGTATAGTTGTATTACTAATAACAATTTTATTTAATTTCAATACAACATGCACATGGTTAATATAAAAATAGTAGGCACAAGCATTTTAAAAATTGAATCTCTTAAAAATAATATACTTGGTTCCCAAATATCCATTATTTTGAGATTTAAAATGATTAGGTATTTTTACTCTAAAAAAATATTTTGTCTATATAATAATCTATATATAGACCTGAGTAATATTGTTAGACAAAACTTAAGAGTTTCATTATTGATAAAAGTTAAAATCTAGTTTCGTTTTTCATTAAAAAAAAATTGAAATAATAAAATGACAAAACTAACGAAAGATGATGAAACTGATGAAAGGTAACAAAACTGATAAAAGGTGATGAAACTAATGAAAGGTGATGAATCTGACGAAAGGTGATAAAACTGATATAAGATATGAAATGATGAAACTACTATTATTTCCAATTGTGGAGGTCATCTAAAGCCAGATGCATTTACATAACTAATAGCCAATCAAATTATAACATGTGATCTTCTCAGATCAGCTCAACAAGACAAAAACAAAGAAAAAAAGCAAAAAACATCAGGAAGATAATTTTACTTATAGGATATGCCCTAACCTCTTACTATAATTTTAATCAAATAACCAAAAACATATAGAAACACCTGGTTTTGGCCATCTCCCTGATTGTGAAAATAAATGTTCATGTGTTTGTTTTGCAGGTTTATACACCTTTTCTTTTTCACTAAAGCAGTAAAGATTTTTGTGAAAAAATTTTATTATTGTCTTATCAGATGTTTGCTAAATATTTCATAATTATTACTTTATACTTTATTGATTTGTATTAGTTAGGTTTTATATATGTATTGCTTATTTTATTATAATAAAAATATATTATTTTAATTTTATTTTTGTATGCTAGCATTGAGGCATTAACTGCTCAATAGTTTAATTTATTGTTTGATTATGAATTTGACTTTTAATTAAGTTAAATAATTGATTTTTTTTAAAAAAAGTTATATAAGCTGATTGGTAAATTTCTATAACATAAGTTTAGATCTAAAAATATTATGCATTTATTTGGCATTCCATCTGATGAAAATATGTTATCTGCCTATTAATAACTATTTATTACTTTTATTAGAGTTAATTTAAAAAATTTAAATAGCATAGTAATATCATGAGAACAATAATTATTTTTATTCTATAATAAAAAAAATTTGAATTAAACAATTTAAGTCAGGTTTAGCTGTATAGTTGTTATAAAATTACTAATGCTAATTTGTATATTACTAAATCTAGTTTTTTATTGTATTTTTTTTTACAAATTCAAATGAAACAAGAAATTAA
The DNA here is from genome assembly GCA_910591915.1 of Cetraspora pellucida. Taxonomy (NCBI): domain Eukaryota; kingdom Fungi; phylum Glomeromycota; class Glomeromycetes; order Diversisporales; family Gigasporaceae; genus Cetraspora; species Cetraspora pellucida. The sequence goes on from CAJVQA010006252.1 coordinate 6,995, forward strand.
CACTTTTAAACTACTAAATTTGATGATTATAAAAAATTTGCAAATAAAAATGAAGCAAACAGAAATGATTAGCTTGGTTACTATTAAGAATTTGTAATAAGGGTTGAAAAGAATAAAAATGAAGTATTTATATTTATCAAAATCTGCCAACCTTAATAATTCAGATAGAATGTATCAAGTTGGTTATTGTTATAATTTAGAATTGGAGTTGAAGTTAATAAGCAAAAAGCATTTGAAAATTATTTGAAATCAGCCAAGATGGGTAATTTAAATAGAATTTGAAAAACTGCTTTTTGTTACTATTACAGAATTGGTATGGAAAAGAATATAATTAAGTTTAATGAATGGATTGAAAAGTAAATTTTTCTATTTTTAGTAATTTAAAAATTGTAAATATTTTAATAATTAAATTTATTTATTAGAGAGTAAGTATAAAAAAAATTAGTTAATTACAATTAAGTTCATAAATATTAATTAATTGCTTGTATTAATTTAGCTCATAAGTATAAAGAACATTATTAATCATTGAAGTTTTAAACAAAGCAAGTTCATAAATCAAAAACATAAATACTTATTTACTATTACTATTATGTAATTATTTCATTCATATTAATTTAGTTAATGAGTATAAAGAACATTATTAATTATTAAAATTTTGAATAGCAAAGCAAGTTCACAAATCAAAAAAATAAATACTTATTTATCATTACTATTATATAATATCTATTATGTAATACTCTTTAAATTATTTATTCACATTAATTATTCATTCAGTCAGTAAGTGTAAAGAACATTTATTAATCTTAGAATTTTGAACTGATAAGCAAGTTCACAAATCAAGATCATAAATACTTATTTATCCATTACAATTATATAATACTATTCAAATTATTTCATTCGCATTAATCATTAATTCAGTCAGTAAGTGTAAAGAACATTTATTAATCTTAGAATTTTGAACAGTAAAGCAAGTTCATAAATCAAGAAATAAATACTTATTTACAATTACTATTATATAATATCTATTATGTAATATACTCAAATTATTTCATTCGCATTAATTGTTTATTTAGTAAGTGATTATAAAGAATATTTACTAATCATTAGAATTAACAATAGCAAAGCAAGTTCACAAATAAATAATATAAATACTTATTTACCATTACTATTATATAATATCCTTTATTTATACAGGACATGAGTTTAAAAAACATTTATTAATTATTAGAATTTTGAACAGCAAACCTAGTTTACAAATCAAAAACATAAATAATTATTTACTATTACTATTATTTCATTCACATTAATTTAGTTGGTAAGTAAAAATCAATTTATATTTGACATAAAGTTTAAAATAACATGGCAAATGAAATAATAAAATAAATATATTATATACTGTGATTATGAAGCAACTCTAAATATGGTAAATGTATGCATTGTAATGAAGCTAACACAAATAAAGTATGATGCCTATTATGCAATCCTGATATAGAAACAACAAGGTGAACAAGTAGAAATAAGGAGATTGACCTCTGTATGAAAAAGTTCCAGTTTAGAATCTGGAAATATGAATGCATGATTGATTGGATTCCATATGACAGATCAGTTAATAAAAAAAAAATTGGCAATGAGAATTTGGTTCAGTATATTCTGCAATCTGGTTAGTTGGTATATGAAAAATTGAAGAAATTAAAGTTAACGATAACAACTATTTATATAAAAGATCACAAGAACCAAATAGTATCATTGCACTCAAGACCTTGTCTAGTTTTTTTAAAAAAAGTAAGTAATTTACTGCTTTGTAATTAATTTAACAATTAATTTATTAATTGATTTATTAAACTAATAATTTAAACTCTAAGTTTGAAAGCCTTATAACATGTAATTTAAATTATAGTCAGCTCACAATATATAAAATAACTCAAAATCCAGAAACAACTGAATACTTTAAAGCATTCAGTATGCTAACAATGGAAGTCTTTGTAAATATTTAACAAAAAATTTTAGTAAACTCACATGGCAGTCTAAATTACAAATACTTAAAGATATTTCACAGGAGTTATATTGTATTCATGATTTTGCAAACTACATTCATTCAGATTTTCATAATGGTAATATTTTGCAAGATCAACATAATAATAAAAATACAAAATCTTATATCGCAGATCTAGTATTATCTAAAAAGAAGAATAAATTCTCTTCAAAAGATATGATTTATGGAGTAATGTCTAGAGTTTGTCTTTTTACCTTTTACTATAGGTTTCACCTTTCACTAGAGGTTATGTCTTTCATCAGAGGTTTCATCTTTCATCAAAGGTTTTTTTTTTCATCAGGAGTTTCAACTTTTGTCAGGGGTTTTGTTTTTCATCAGAGTTTTATTAGTTTCATCTTTCAACAGGTTTAGATTTCATCATTCATCATTTCTCAAAAACAGTTTTATTTAACAACTATAGACCCAGGTATAGTACAAGGTGGATTATATTATAGACCCAGATATAGTACAGGGAGGTTTACATAATATACCCAGGCATCTTATGTTCCATCAAAATTTTGACTCTGATATATACTCAGGTCTAAAATGAGGGAAGCATATTATCAAGAAGGATACTCTATATGGTGATTTACAGTACTAATACTATACTACACTGGTGACTAGTATTTAATTATACCTACTACTCTAGTTTATTATAAATTATAATTTTGTAATACCTTTTTATATAAAATTATACAAACCTATTTTAAGCTATACCTTATACTAAACTCCTGTACTTGTTTACTACTGTTACAAAATCATATACTTACAACTTTTTTATTTAACAAAATATTTTAAAAATGTCTACTCTTATAACAACTAAACCAGACTCCTTGATATAGATTATTATTACTCTAAATATAAAGGCCATCATGGACTTGGTATAAATAAGGAAACTTCTAAATTACTTTGTGCTCTTTTACTAGATGTTAATCCTAATCAATGTGAAAGTCTTAAGAAAAAACAATATTACTTCAAAGTTTCTACTCAACCAACTATTGGCACATGTTTATATAGTCAATTTCATACAAATTTTATCTCTTGCTACTACAAAATTACTCAATCTATCACTTTTGGTCTCTCTAATATGCAAACCTTTCCAATTATTTTTATTAAATGCTTTGAAAAAATTAGTGATACTCTACCTGCATCTCCTATTATTAAACAACTTTTAACCCAACTTTCTAATTCTATTATTCTTTTTTTTTCATTCAATACTAATTCTATACTAACTTCTATTATTCTTCATTCTCAATATGTTTATACATATGTTTTATGTAATGTCAAAAATCTTACTTGTGTTCTTTTTTAAGAAAACAAATATTCACAAGATTATACTATAATAATTTTTTTTAGAATTTAACTTATCCATTGTAGTTGTATTAACAAAATTATCGATATTAAATTATATTATCTTCCTTAAACTAAACTATTAACTCAAAAACAAAAGAAAATAGCTTATATATCCAAATTTATTTTACTCAATAAAACTGAAAAATTAGAATTTTTTAAAGAAATTTTATCTAAATTTCATAAAAAGAATACCAAATCTCAACAACAAAAACATGATACCTCTTAAGATCTTGATTGGTTTAAATTATTTTTAGTCACAAAAGAAATAAAACCAAACTTAAAATTTAATACTTCATTTTCTTAACAATTATTTGAGTTTCTTAAACCCAACTTAATTCAATTCATATCTGAAAAACTATTCCTTCTAAAAATCTAAATATTAAATCTACTTTTAAATACTTTTTTGACTATTTATTAAAAAACATAACAAAGTGAAAATCCAAATTCCTGATAGACTTAGTCCATAAAACTAATTCATCAATTGATACTCAAATTTCAATTCTTATAGAAATTTTAATTAATATCTTAAAACTTATTCTTTCTAAATTTCTTACTATATTCTTTACAAAGCTTAATTATAAAAAAATTTTTTAATCTCATTATAGTATTCTACCATATACATTTCAAAATTGACTTCAAGTCATTATCAATCTTGTATGTTTACATCTTTTTCTTAACTCCATTTATAAAACTATTTATGTAAAAAAATTTATAGAAGATCTAAATTTTTAACCATTTTATCTCACCTTACATTATAATATTAGTTATAATTTAATCAACAAAATTCCTTTTCAAATACAAAATGATAAAAAGCTAAATATCAATATTTCTTTTAATATTAATACTGAAAAATTTAAAAACTCTTTTCAAATACCTTCTCTCAAACCACATAGAGCAATTCTTGAAAATTGGTTTGATAATTCTTTAAAATTTATAAACATCACTCTCTAAACATTATCAAAACTAAAGTTCTTAATTTTTTTAAATATCAAACTGCAACTAAATATTCTAAAGAGCATAAAAAACTATTATCTCAATTCTTTATTATTAAATCTATTTTATCTCTTCAAGAGCACATTCTATTAGTTAGAAAACTTGCTCTTTTTCATGTTTATATTTACAAAAACTCTGATGAACACAAATGCATAATTCTTCTATCTAATACTAAACATAAGTTTCAAAATCTCTCTATATATTACTTTGATCAATCTTTCAAAAAATTTCTGCTCCTGTTTTTGACAAATCAAGCCTATCTACTAAATCTAATTAACCAGTATGAACTCATCTTACCTTAAATTTCTCAATCTTTCATAAAGATAATGAATATTCAGCTTTATTCAAAATTTCAACTCCAATTAAATTTCTTCGAGAACTTGTTAATTCTGCTGAAAAACAATTCATGAAAATTAACAAAACCAATTATAATATTAATCAACAAACCTATTACTTCTATGAATACTTTAAAGCTTTCCTTCAAGCAGCAGCTCAAAATAATGAATTCTTCAATTTAAGCTATTACCAAACTATTAAAAAAGTTACAAACCAAATTACAGATATTCATTTTCTAGTCAGAATTATTATCTATTTTGAAATACTTAAACAAAGTGATACAAATCTTTCTATCTTTTTTGTCTGAAAAAAATACAATGAAGACTATTATTCTCTAGCTGAATCTCTTATCATTAAGAAATTTAAATATATTACTCCAAAAAAAATCAATGATCTTGATCTCTTTAAACCTATTATATCTCAACCTTCTTTTTAATAAACCTTTCTATAAATAACATTAAAGCAGCTGCCATCTCTGAAATTATGATATACTCTACAAACAGTAGGCTATTTTTAAAAAAGAATGATGTAAGTAAATAGACAGTAAAGCCTATTTATGCAGAAAACTGAGATTATGATAGTCAGGTCCAATATACAGGAAAGACTATAGTATCTTTTGCAGCTGTACAAACCAAGCTTAAAATAGTGAGTAACCTTACGGAAACCCATTACCTATTCTTGAATTTTAATTCTTCCTTTAACTTCAAGGATCCTTTTTGTTACAATGACTTTTATTTACAATATTCTTCTGACTCTATCACTTAATCAAATACTTTTAAATTTTTTTCAACATCTAAAAAATATCTATTTAATAAACCATTTAAAATCTCTATCAATACTACACTTACTGAAACACATGTTTATAAAAACTTAAACAATAGTATAATATCAAATTATATACTTCTCTCTAAATCACTTTACTATAAATACTATAATCTATCTATTAAATTATATTAACAATTTTCAGTTCCTAATTTATTAACAGATTCTGATTTCTTCAATACTAACAACCTCAATATTACAAATCTCATCTCTTCTATATCACATTTAGCTAAAACTATATTAACTAATAATATTACCACTTTTCAAACATCTCTCATACCTATAATTTCAATTTCTATAAAAATCAGTTTTCTAAATATTAATGATTTATTTCAATACTCAAAAAAGAGCTCATTCATTGATATTATTAACCAACATAACTTTGATATCTTCAGATTATCAAAAACTCATCTTAGTTCTAAAGAAGGAAAATTCTTTAACCAAAATCTTCAAAATCATAATAGCTTCTGAAATTCTTATGAAAACCTTTACTAAGCTGATGTTGGAATTTTAATATATAAAAGAATCTCTAAATATATTGCTAGAACACATAATTATAATGGTCATATAATTGGCTTAGATTTACATTTTAAATACAACTCTATTTGCATTCTTCAAATTATACCTATTTATTTCAGAAAAAAACAATTACATGCCAAAATTTAAGAACAAATTATTCTACTCTATAACAATTCTAACTATTAACTTATAATACTTGGTGATTTCAACAGTATTCCAAATTTTTGTTAAGATAAAAGCCCTTCAAAAAACACTTCTATTCCAGAATCCCAAATTCTTAAATACTTAATCAATTATTATTTAAAAATATATACTAATTTTTCTTTTCTATAACATTAAACTTTACATTTTCTTATTTAATCTAAATAGCAGAATTGACCAAATATGGACAAACTTAAAGTATTTCAGATTAAATACATAATATTCTTAAAAATATCTCATCTAAATCAGATCATAAAATTATTATTCTGAAAATTTCTATAACTATCAACAAAACAAAACTCTCTAAACAATATAAAAGGAAAAACTTTCTTTAGAAATTCTATTTAAAGAAAAATATTAAAAATTACTTAAATCAAATATTATAAAGTCTTTGCCAATTATAAAACCAAATAACCAACATCTCAAATCAAAATAATTTCAATATAACCTGAAATAAAATACTTAAAGCACTTACTAAAGATAATTTAAAAAACATTTCTTACAAAAACATTAAAACAATTCAGAAAATTAAAGATGACAAACCTTCTAAATGACATGCACTTTTTTATAAATATAAACAAATACAATATTTAAAATATCACTTACAATTAACTTATTTTTAAATTTTTTTATTGAATACAAAACCAAATATTTTAAAAATCTTATTGATGAACCACAAACCTCTAACAACTTTTATTCTTTAATCAAACAAAAATTTAATCAAATTAAATTAGTACTTAATACCTTCTACTAACAACAAATCCAAAAAGAAATACAACAAAAAATTGAGGATTACAACTAACTTTCCAATCACAACCTAAAAAATTCTTCAAAAATATTCTTAAAAAATATAATAGTATACATATTAACAGACTTCTAACAAATAACTCTTTATTAACAGAAGAAGATCATATTAAACAAGCTATTTATACTTATTTTACTGAATACTTTAACAAAAACCTCTCCAACAAATTCAACCTATATCAACCTTATCCTAAACTTAAAATACATTACAAAAACTTATTCAATAATATCTCTAATGATAAATGACAAAATATTATTTAGAATCTTCCTTTCAAAAAGCTGCAGGCCTCCTTATAATAAATTATGAATATATTAAATATGTAGACCCTCTTGACCAAATTTCTCTCAAATTATTTATTAACAAATGTCTTCAACTTCAAAAAATTCCATCTAATTGGAAAACATCTAATATTTTTCTTATTCTAAAAAAATCTTCATGGGACTTTATACTTAATCAAATTTACCTAATCTCAATTATAGAACCAATGAAAAAATGCTTTACTAAAATCTTTATACAGAGACTAGATTATATTATTAACTCTAATAAACTCCTTTCTAATCTTAACTTCACTGCTACCAAAAACTCTTCAACACATATTCTTATTCAAATCCTTAACAATACTATTAAATACTACAAACATTTTAACAAAAAAGTTTGAATAATGTTTTAAGACATTTTCAAAGCCTTTGATAAAATCAACATATCTCGATTACAGGATACTTGCAAAAGAATTATTATTTTTTTAAAAGAAATCTAACTTATTACTAAACTATATACAAACTGACAAGCAAGAATAATTACTGTACGTAGTCTTATATTATTTGTTTATATCAAATTAGGTATTGAACAAGGCAAAACATATTCTTCTCTTCTTTGGAAAATTTAGTATGATCCAATTCTAACTTATATTCATAATAAATATAACAATTATCTACCTAAAATTACCTCCTCTTCATTACTTGAGATTATTTTCAATATATATATATATTTTTTTTAAATATTAAGGTGAGTACTTGCGACCCAGGATTTTATTGATAGTATATTTGGCTAATAGTTGCATTACA
>CAJVQA010006253.1:0-15117 GCA_910591915.1 Cetraspora pellucida
TTATGTAAAAATTTCAAATAAATATTCAATAAAGATAGAGGCATGGCCTCACCATTAATATTAAAAAAAAAAAAAAGATATATATCAATATATAACAATTAATCGATATATATCGATTATTTTCAATCGATATATATCAATTTAATGCTATATATTGATATATATCTGCTTAAAAATTTTGCTAATGATAGTCTTCCAAAAAACTGTATGGTTGTTGTAACTTATCAGTTTAGACTGCACTGCTTCTAATTCTTCTTGATTTGCAAATGTAATTATTGCAAATCTTCTGAAGTTATCATTCCTGTTTGTAGGAATATATGCTGATTTTGCATCTTTACTTTTTAAACTTAGCAGAAGCAACACCTCTGAAGCTTCTTTAAAAAGCTCTAGTAATTTGGCGATATATAGACTTTGTCTATTTCTTTGTTTATAATTTTCTTCTCTTTGAGTTACTCAGACTAATTTGTTATTATCTAATGGTAATGACTATGGAGTATATTCATTGTTATATTTAGGAAACCCATACTATTAGCATTCAGACTATTGATAATAAAAAAAAATTTATAGTTATTTTTGCTTATTTAGTTAATAAAACAAAATTATTATGCATATATATTTTTAAAAGACAAATCTTATTTCAAGAAGATTTTTCTTATAATATTATAGTTCAAGTAAATTGTAAAGGTTAAATTAATAAAAATTAACTGCTATGATGGCTCAAAAATATTTGATCTAAAAGAGCACTTAACAATCCAAGATTCTTCTTAATATTTGACTCTTTTTATATATATTTAATAGATTTAATTAAAGAATATTTCTTTATTTATAATACAAATATAGCTATAATTCTTAATAAACTTATTTCTAAATTACAGCTATTAGATGTTAGCATTAATAAAAGTTTTAAAGCAAAAGTTTATATGCTTTATAATTATTGGTTTTTAGAAACCATATATAAGTTAACATCCTTAAAATACATTAAATAACTATTATATTTACTACTTGCCTTATGAATAGGAATTGCTTAGAATTTACTTGATCTAAGTTTGATTAGAAGTTTATTTAGTTGTTGTAATATTTAAATGTTTTTTTTATTATAGTTATTGATATATTGTTATATATAAATAAACTATTATATGTACTATTTAAATATCTATAAGAGTGTGGGTCCTATAGCTTAGCAGTTAAGCTTCCATATTTTCCACAGTCAAGGTCAATAGTTCAAGTCTGGCTGGAGGCAAAATTGGAAGATTTTAGCTTCTGTAATCTAATAAGAAGCCTGTAATTGAACATGAAGCCCTGTAGTTAAAAAGTCCAAGTGCAGTACAATGATGGAAGTAAAAATTCCTAGAAGGAGACCCAATCATAGAATGGAGGCACTATGCATAACAAGCAGTTGTTATAGAAGGTTATGGTTATAGAAGGATTGTGCATATAAGTTCTTTAGGCTAGAGCAACACCAACATCCTTATACCTTCTAATATAGGCAGTACCAACATCTCTGCATTCAACTTGTAAGGTACTTGCTTGGAAGGATAATCAACAAATTGTGCAAATAAGTCTTAATTGGGATCCAAGAAGAGGATTTGATTAGGAGAATAATCTGAAAAGTAACCAAGACTGGAATGATAAGAGAAGCAGTGAACATGATGATAGACTGTGATAAAGGATTAGTCTAACCAAAAATTAGAAGCACTTCTGGCACAGCTGAATAATCTAATTATAGAAGGGAAGATCTTGGAGGTAGGCATATAACTTTCTTGTGCAATATAAAAGTACCAAATCGGGTTCTGGTTATACCTATATGGAAGTCTATAATAAACAAGACTAGAAATCAACTAACCAATATGAGATAAGATTTGCAAGGTAGTATGGCATCACTGAGGTCAGTATAATTCCCTGAGCATAATCAGAATTGTCTTGCAGGTATTGTCAAATAAGCTAGAAGCTTGCAATACATGGTAGTATAGTATCACTAGGGTTGGAAGAACTCCCTAGGTATAACCAGAATTGTTCTGTTTGTAAATGTAACAAGTTCCAGTCTCTACTATAAAAAGAAGCACTATGTTAAAGGTTAAATGCAGCATCAAGTTACTGTATAATGTTAAGACCTAGGGCATCTGCAGGAACAGCAGCAGCAGGTTTGGCTTGAGATACAGATTAGTTAAAAAGACCAATAGTGGCAGTAAATTTGGCTTGAGATACAGGTTCATTGCAGATCCTGGACCATTGTTGAAACACCTTAAAGGAATCAATAATAGGCAAACCAAAAATGAAAAGATCATAAGGATTAGACATACCTGAGTAGGACCAATTTGGAAGTGATACAGTGACGAAAAGGTGGGAAATATGGAGAACAAAGTAATACTAGATATAGTTAAATTAGAAGGCAGAAGAAACAAGACCAGATAAAACATGTGAGTAGAGCATATGGGTATGATTTACAAAAGACAGTACCCCTGGCATTTGGGATGCTGCATTAAGTTCAGTAGGTATTCTTGTCTGTGTAGCAGTTTAATGTATGCTATGACTGCAAGTAGTTGCTAAGGTAACTGCATGCAGCCATGCAGTGGACATGCACTTAGGTGCCATAAGGGTAACTAAGTAAAGTTAGTGATATAAAATTAGATAGTATATAGTACTAGTAATAATTGATCCTAAAAATGTAACTATAAATTTGTACTATTTTAAATTAAAGCTAATAAAAACCAATTGGCATTGTCACCAAAGTTCAAAAAAAAAAAAAATATATATATATCTATATACTTATAATTATTTTATAACAAACAGGTGCTTTGGACTATAAAATATAATACTTAGAAAAACTGTAATTATAATACTTTTTGACTATAATAAATATTAATTATTCAAAATAAATAACAAAAATTTAAGGGTGTGGCAACTTAGTGAAGTGGATAAGTTGTCAACCCTTCAAGTGGTAGGTTGGGAGTTCAAAACCCACTGATGGCGAAAATTTGAAAAACCACCTGTGTTACACTGGTGTATACAGACATCTGTGCAATGTTGGAGTTATACAGAGGAATGCAAACCAGCATTGGGTGGTGCAAACACAAGATAAGTTCTTGAAACTAGTACTACGGTGACAGCTATCTATCGATCAGTTGGGATCAGTACCTGTAACACAGTTGCACCAGATAACTGGCAGGTCATGAGGCATCTGTGGCCATATAAATCTGTGAACTGGGATAATCAGAAGCCCACTTGGGAAGACCCGAGTAGAGAGGTAATACAGATCTTTGACAGTACTACTGTAAAGGCTAGACCTAGAAAACGGATACCAATGTGAAAAGAATCAGGTGGGCAAGAACCTCAGGTAAGGGGTACCACCAACCAGGCTGCCAGAAGACTCGAACTGGAGGAAAAGGACCTTTGAGGGGCAGATCCTAGGGTACCAGAGACAGGTCACAGTCCTATCAGGCTATCTGAATTGGGAGTCTGAGATCGGAAACAGGGGTATACTAAAGTACTAGGGATATGCTGTGAAGTCAGTGCTGGGGTCTGGGTGAACTCTGCAAGGGTGAGCCCTGTTAACAAGATACTAAATATGGGTAGTTAGTTAGCAGGGGGGCCTCTTGGAGCCATACAGTCAGGTAACGTACTCTGAAATGTGTAACAGCTTGACGGATGTACAGACAGGAAGGTCATGGTTAGGTTAGATGGCACTTAGGTGTATGGGAACTTGTGCGCTATTTGTCAGTGCAGTATAAGGATCAGAGTATTTAAATTAGATAATCTCCTAGTAGATTGCAGGTATGGCAGCTAGTGTAGAACCTGCTGTGCGGGTGGACTACTTAAATTAGACAACCAAAAGTTGTACGTGTGGCTAGTTGTATACTCACCTTGTACAAGTTATGTAATCATAATTAAAATACAATAAAGGCAATAGCTGCTGATAACTATGGCCTTAGCGAAAGCAAAAAAAAAAAAAATAACAAAAATTAATATTTATATCTTTTATTTTTAATATTTGTACTTTTTATATATTAAACAAAAATGCTTTAAACTAGGTATTTTTAGTAAGTAAACCTTTTAGTAGTCTTAAATAAGGTTATTTGTCAGATTTATCTGATTTTAATAATAGTAAAACTATTGAAATTGGGTTAAAAATTCTTGAGTTATTAATATTTAAAGTTAACAAATATTAATTAACTTTAAAAAAAAACTACTAATTCAAATTTTTTTTTTTTTTTTTAACCTTAAGCAGTTACACTAGTACTTTATTAAGATTCTTGAAACTATATATATTTATAATTACATAAAATTCACCAATATCTAAGTCTAGCATTACTCAGCCACTCTATTGGTACCTAAGTGCAAACTGCCACACTATTCTAGTTAAAAATAGACTGCTCATTTAACTACTTAAAGCTATACCAAAAGAGTCTTCTCTCTTTTGTAACAAGCATATCAATTGTCTTCCAAGCTTCCTTCTTTATTTGATTTATTTTTTTTATCTTCTTTTTCTTTTCTTCTTCTTTTGTTAACTCATCTCTTTTTGTTCTTTTTCTTGACTTTCTTTTAATTCGAGTGCTTTCTTTATTAACTTGTTATGTTCATCTTCTTTTTCCATTTTTGCACTTTCTCACATTGAACTCTCTATACTTGGTTGTAGAATATATTCTATACTGTTCTTGTTATTATTTCTATGCATCTTTGCATTGCCCATTTATCAAGAATTTGACTGATCCTTTTTTTCACTTTCTTCATAATTAGCCTTTTTATTAGTACTCTTCTGTTAATGATTTTCTCTGCTTCTGTTTTTTTAAATGCTGCTTTATATAGCACTCAAGGTGGAATTTTGATTTTTTCATTTTCTTTAAGATTATTCCATGCTGTTACTATTGCTACCTTTTAAATTCTTTTCCACAGGCTTCTTTGTTTACTGCAACTTGCCAAATGTGTCTGAGTTTCCTTTTCATCTGTTTGACAATCTGTTGTTGTATATATTTTTAATCTTTTTCTGTTTAGTTCTTTTAGTGTTAGAAGATCATTCATTATACATTTGATCACTTTTGCTCTTCTTGTGCTAAGTTTTCTTGTTATGCAATATATGCCTTTTGTTCTGTTCATCTCTTTTTAAAAACTTGACCAATTATATTGAGTACTTTCTGTTTCTAGTTCTAGTGCTCAAATTGGGTTTGTTTCTTTTCAACTGGCTCCAACTCTGATGTTTGCAATTATTTTGCAAAAAAGTCTTGTTGGTATATTAACTTTTTTGTTTTCCTATTCTACATGGTACTCTATTCTATTACACTTGATCTTCTCTATAAGTATCACTATTCTACATATTGCTCCTTTCTTTGCAAGTGTATCTGCTCTGTCATTCCACTTATCATTGCTGTGACTTTTAACTTTAACTAGTTTGATTTTGTTACTCTTGCTTTTGATTAAGTCCACAATATTCATTATTCACATTGCATTTTTCTTTTTAAAAACTTTGTCATTTTCTAACTCTTGAATTGCTCTATTAATGTTCTTTAGTGCTGCCAGACTATCTGTATGTACTTCTATGTTCTTCTCTTCTGGAACAGTTAAGATTACTGCCTATATTACTGCAAATTCTGCTGTTGTTGCTAAAGGCCAGCCTTCAAGTCCTAATGCTGTTTCTTCTTTTGGCCAGTTTTCTTCATTACTGATTTATAACCAGTCAATGCCTATCCTTTCTATATTATTCTTTTTTTTCTTTTTATATAATGCTCCATCTGTATAAAAGATATACTTGTCTTTGTTTCTTATCTTGTTCTTGTTAGGACTTTTATTAAATATGCTGTGATTTTATTATTTAATTCTTGCTTTTTGATTAGTTCTATCTTGTGTTCTTTTATTTGTTTCAGTCCAATTAGACTTCTTTCCTTTTTCTTCCATTCTTTCATTGCTCTGTTTACTAGTATCTGTTCTAACATTGCATTAATCTTTTTCTACTAGTGTTTTGGGAACTGCTTTTATATTATTGTTCTATCTTATCCACTTTTTGCAATTCTCTGTTGATTGTTCTGTTTTATTTTCACACCCTTTGCATTTGCTTATCTTTGTGTATGTTTTTCCTTCTATCTTTCACAAAAGCCAATGTTCAGCTAAAATCTTTTTCTTTTTCTTTCTTAATATTTTGCTGAGTTGTTGTTTATGTTTTAGTCCATATATGATCCACTCTTTATTTCTTCTGTCTTCAGATATCTTTGTTCAATTAATCATTAGTACCTGAGTATTGTAGTTATTGATCTTGTATTGGTTATATATTTTTCTGCTTGTTTGTATTATTAATATCTTTTCTTCTATTTCATTGAACCATTTGGTTTTTTTTTTTTACATAATAACTTTTAAAGACTTTTGAGTTGTCTCTATATAATTAAGCTTTCTCCTTTTATATCTATGAGTTGGTTCAAGTAAAGTAGGTCCTATTTGTTTATTGTGCTGCTGCTTGCTATCCAAGATTTGGTTTTAACTAAGTCTCTTATTCTTATCCATAACTGTAAACTTTTTACAAATAGTTTTTTGCTCTAATGTTTATTTCTATTTCTTTTGTCTTAATTATTGTTCAACAAGCCAAATTGTGTTTTCAATACTTTGCTTCTTCTGGTCTTATTTTAGACTTCCAAATGTCTTTTATTAAGCCAGCTTTCTGGCATTCTTGTAATATTTTAAGCTTTGTTAGGTTACCCAAATAGTCATTTCTATTAAGTCTTGTGAGTAAACTATTTATTTGCTTTGTTGCTATTTTCTAACTTAATAATTTACAGTTTCCTAAATCTTTGTGCTCAATTGTACAATTGTTTGTAGTTTTTATCATGTTGCACTTATGTTTGGCCAAACATATTATTGGTTAGTAGATCCTGTCAATCATCTTTTCCAACATCTTTGTTAACTGCAAAAGATATCTTAATTTTGAGATTATTACTGTATTGTTTATATATGCAATTTGGCTTATTGTTATTTTTTTATATCTGAGATCTTTGACTGTTTGACTAACTATTCCTTTTGCTTTTTTGCAAACTAGCAATTTTCTTATTCTGCTATTTAGCCAGATCCCTAATGATCTTACAATTTTGTTTTTTGGTTCTTCAATTATTCTGCTCTGTCCAAATGTAATTTCTCTATCTTTCTTTCTCAGTCTAGAATTCATTACTATGAGCTTTAACTTTGCTTTATTTATTTCAATATCATTCATTTTGAAAAACTCCTCTGCGATTTTAAGAATTCTTAGCATTTGGGCTTTGCTATTTGTGATCTATGTAGTATTGTCTGCATAAGCAATTGCTGCTTATCTATACTTTGTAATACAATTAATGTTTGTATTGCTTGATGTTTCTTGTTTTATCATATAGCCTAATGATTCATCTTCTTGAATTCTTTCCAACAGCAGATCATAGAAAAGCCATCATATTAGTGGAGAGATTACCTCTTCTTGGTTTATACCATCTTCTGCTGTTATTTCTTCTGTTAGACTATAAGCTATAATCACTTTCAGTTGTTATTTACAAAAGAGGTTGATAATATATCTTATTGTTTTTTGTGGTATTTTGACTCTTTCGAGAACCCACTTTAGGCTTTCTAGTAGAACTAAGTCAAATGCCTTTTTCATGTCTTGCAAAAGTATTTATGCTTTTTTATTTTTCTCTTGTGCTTCTTTTATTATCATATTTAGTATATGTATTAGTTGCTCTGTTGAGTTGCCAGACAAATCTGCATAATTTGCTCTTTGAGTATTTGTTTTTCCATAAGTATCTTGGCCAACCTTTTTGTTATCACCTTTGTAACTAACTTTCTAAAGGTCTCAATTAGTGCTATTGGTCTGATGTTGTTCAGATTATATCTTCAGTCTACATCTTTTGAAATCAGATAGACTTGTACTATTTTCCACTTCTTTGGCATTTCACCTATTTCTAGAACCAGATTTGCAAAGGCTCTAAAAATCTTTTGTAATTTCTTTTCTGCTTATTTAATTAGAATGTAGCTTATGCCTAAAATTCCAAGGGCTGTATTAGTTTTGAATTCTCTTATAGTATCTTTCCACTTCTCTTTTTCTATTTTTTCTTCTAACTTTTCATATTAGGATTTTTGGATCCATTCTTTTGGGCTGTATATTTTTTTTCATTCCTCTGACATTTCTTCTAGCTTGGTTCTTTGTTTTTTGAATTGTTTCTTAAAGTGCATTGTCAGACCATTTATGACAACATTGGACTCTGATGTTAAACTGACTTCTTCATCATTTTGAACTATGAATCTGTCAAGAATTATCTTTTTGTATGGCTTGTTCAATAGACTAGCAATTATTTGTTCTTGATCAGTTTTAATCATCTTACATCTTCTGTTTATATTTTTTTTTATTTGTTTTCTTTGTACTCATTTCCAGTTCTCTTTTTTTCTGTTTTTTATAATTCTTTGCCAATCTGTTATGTTCTTTAATCAAGCTTCTGACTATTGTTTGTGTAGCTTTGGCAATACTACTCCTATTTCTTTGCCAATATCTTTAAGTCTATTGTTTATTTTTTTTTTCATCATTTACTGTTACTTGGTTTCTTTTCATTTTTGATTTTTTTATTATATGTTATAGTTTAATTATATGTCTGCAATATTGTATGACTTCTTATACTAATGTCTTTTATTTGCCTTTGTATTAAATATCTTCTTTTTTGGTATTTGTTTATTTGCTGCTTCTATTATAGCTTCTTCTATTGCATTCTACATATAGTTCAGTATGTCTGTCTTGTGCATACTGTTTATTATATCCTCTTCTGTTGCTTCAGTACTTTTTTCCACTCTAGTTGTACTTGAAGCTCTTTAGCATATTCTTTTCAATCCTCTTGTTTTGCTTCCTCATATAGGTATATTGTTCTTATTTGGTCTTTATGTTTGATTTCTGCATAGCTGCAGTTTGCAACTGTATGCTCTACCTATATGTTCATTGTTATTATCTTGTAGTCACTGTTTGTTATATTTTCTGCCTTTTCTATATTGGCTTCCTGTAGACCAGTTGCAAGTATTTCTGATAACCAGATATAGTCAATTCTTGTTGCAGCTTCTTGACTTGATCATGTATATGCTCTCTCTGTTAGATGCAAGTTTTTAAAAGAGTTTATAAACTCTTGCCTTTTAAGTCAGTTAAAGATTAATAGTCTTTTATACTCTGATGTTTGTAGATTTAGTCTGTCTAGTATATTATCAACTGTGTAATTAAAATCTCTCAGTATAACTACTTCTGAATTCTTTTTTCTGTTTTTACTATTTCTATGATTTTTTGCTGTATCTTTCTAATAATTATTTTGTCATTTAGTGAAATATATACACCTACTACTATCAGTATCAATTGTTTAAAGTATAGTTTTACTTCTATCATGTATTCATTAAATCTTTTAACTGCTCCAACATGTTTTTTCCAAGTTTCATCTATTAAAATCCTAATACATGATTCTTTCTTCTTGTCTACTACTGCACTTGCCCAGTAACCTTTGAATCTTGTATTAAGATTATGTAATAGAATTTTTCTTTCTTTTTCTATAATATTTGTTTCTATTATACCCAGAATTGCTACTTCTTTCTCTTCTACCTAGCCTAGCAGATTTTCTAATTTTCAACCTCTGGTCTTAAGTCCATTAATATTGTGACATGCAATTTTTATTCCTTTTCTTTCTCTTTTTTATTTTTCTTTTAAACTTTTGTATCTTGTCTCTGTGCTTTCTGCCTTCTTTTTTCTTTTCTTTTTTTCTTTTGGATTAGAAGATTTATTTTTATTTTTCCCTTTGAAAGCTCTTCTCTTACTGCACAGAAAGTTTTCAATCCTCTTATTCATGTTCATAAGTTCAACTGAGGTGTTCTTAGAAGTGATTAGCTGGGTTCTTCCTAGCTTTGTCTCTTGTTTCTTCTAGTCTTTCTAGTCTCTTTTATATTCACTCTAAGATGTTCTTTATATGTAACTCTTTCTCTTGTTCTATGCTTCGAATTTTTTTGTTCCTCTTTCAAGATCCTTTTTCTTGTATTTGTGTCTCTCATTTGATTTCTTCTATATTAATTTTGTAGTTTGCTTCTTTCTTTTAGTATAGTATCTTTATGACTTACACTGTTTTTGTTTCTATTTTTGTTCTAGTGAGCCTTATTTCTTTGTCTTTCTCTGCTGCATATATCCTCTTTTGCATCTGAGGTTTGGCTAAATCTGTCTTAATTTCTTCTTCTATCTACATTAAGACTTTCTTTTTTTCATGTTTCTTTTTTTCCTTCATTAACCCAATAAACTCTAAAGTTGTTGTACCAAATTGGTTTTATTTGAGCTACAATCATGTCTTTTTCTGTCACAAATATGACTATTGCTATTTTTTTTTAATTTTTATTCCTATTTGGAAGGATGTAAACTAACTTTACATCTTTGCTTCTTAGGCACTACAGTAATAAAACTTCTGAAGCATTTTTGAGTAATTCAGTTAGCTTTGTTATATATTTTCATTGTTTTTCTTTTGCTTCATGGTTTTTTTCTTTTCTGGTTATTTGTATCAGTTTATCATTATTAACTAGTATTGCCTATAGAATGTCTTCTTTTTCAGTATCTTCTATCTGCATTATGATAAGCACTTTGTACTTAGATCTTTTTATTTTTATAACTTGGATATTTTTGAATCTTCTACAAATATATTCCAATTCTCTTTTGTTGATGTCTGTTGGCAAGTCCCATATTGTTATGTATGCTTTATTATTGGACTGTTTATTCATCTTGTAGTTGTTTAAGTTCTTTCAATCTTGTTTTTCTTCTTGTTGTATATCTTTTCTTTATTTTTTGTCAAGCTGTTTCTTCTTTTTTGATATTTTTTATTATGTAATCTTTGTTTTCCTTTTTTGTCTTCCTGCTTTTCTGATATTAGTTTGTACTAATCACCTTCTTTTCTACTAATTCTTTGAATTGTCTTATTTTTGCTATGTTTGCAGTCGAAGTTCATCTTTATCCACAAGTTTCCTCTTTTTTTTTTTTTTTTTTTTTTTTTTTTTTTAAGTAGCAATCTTGCCTGTCTGTCTTTTATTGAATAATATCTAGTTATTAATGAATACATAGTTTATCAACGAAAGTATAACTAGCCATATGTATAACTTTAGTCATTATCTAATTAAGAGTTCTGCCTGAGGGTTACCCACTAGCTACCATATCTGAGATCTGCCTGTGAATCCCCTATTTAAACTTTCTGATTTTCAATCCTATGCATTACAACCTTTCATTACTACATAGACATACCAGGTTAGGGCTATCTAATTACTATTTATATCAAAATACCACCTCATTTGATGTTACCGAGTATTCATAGTCCTTCAAATTTACCCTCAACACAGACTTACTAAGTATGGTACCAAGATTATTCTCTTTAGATTTTATTCATGTTAGTGTATCCTGTATCCACTAAACCAGTTTTGGTGCCAGAGGTGTTTGAGTTTTAGTAAGTCCATTTCTTTCTCATAGTTTCCTTTTATGTTCACCATATCACTCGCTAGTGCGCCTTCTCTTCATTTCTGGTATGTTTAGTGCTTCTCTCGCATCGAGCACCAACTCTCCATATCGGGAAACTTCTTTCTGGGAACTTCCTTATATACTGATCTTCTATTTATATAGACTTAAGGCACAGAGCTTTGCGTACATTCATATGCTTCTGTAGATTACAGAGTTTTGCCTCTAGCTGGAATTGAACTGGCAACCTTGTTTGTAGAGAGAGGGGCACCTAGACCACTAGGCTATGGGACCCTATTCCACAAGTTTCCTCTTTTAAAGACTTCTTTAATAACTTTAACATGTTTGTTATTTTTTAGTAACTACTTAATAAATTTTATACATTCTTTTTTTGTTGTTCTTAACACATTATATGCTGGTATATTGGCAAATAGGCTGTTATGTTGATTGCAATTTCTTTTGCTTGGTGCCCAAATACTCTTCTCTAATAGTTCTCCTACTATATTGATTTCTTTCTCGATTTCTAGTTTCATTTTGAATTGCATGTTTGTCTCTTTTGCTGTTATGTTATATTTTGATTCTTTCCAGTTTGCATTTGAACTTTTCTGCTTATGTTTTTCTTCTTCAGTATCTACTTCTACTAATAGCTCTTGTTTAATTTCTTGCATTATTTCTATTTTTGCTGATTGAAGTTGCTTTATTAATATGTTGTTTGTTTTATCTAAGACAGGTTCTATTATTATTGCATAGTTACTTTGTTCTACTATTCTTAATTTTCTTTCTGGCTGCTTTTTCTTTGCTTTTTCTATCAGCTCTCTTGTTAATCTCAATAATGCAATCTTGTTTGGACTTTGTTCTGTTAGTATAATAACAATTCTGTCTTCTCTGTCAGATGTAACATATATTTTACCTGCCTGCTTAAGGAATACCTCATTGTATATACTATTAATATTTCAGTATACTCTTTTGATATATGTTGTCATTAAACTTTCATTATATTCTTCTAATGTATTTATATTTTCATCTTGAGTTGTATACATGTGCACTTTATTTGGTTTGCACATGACTGGTTTGTTTACTTGTTTATATTCTCGTAATCAAACCAGATCTGCAATACAAGGTTAATACCAATTCTTCAAAAATTTTTTTTTTTCATATAGTTTCTTTAAGAAAAAACTTTTGTTTTCCTTATTACTCTTGTTAGTTAGCTTATTTTTGGCTACTTTTTCTTTATCTGTACCTTTTCTGAATGCTCTTTTTTTTTAATTAGGCCTATCAAAGAGGTTCAGATAGCCATTATTATATAAACTTGGTTTTTGTTTCTTGTCAAATTTGGTTTAAATAATCAGCGAAAAGAGTTTTTTTGTTTATTCTGACTAATTCAATTTTAATAATTTTACTATAATTAGAACTAATAAGATATAAGAAATAACTTTATTAAAGACTACTAAAGAGGTTTACTTAATAACAATATCTATTTTAAAATATTTTTTATTTAATAGAAGATATAAATATCAAAAATTATAAGCATAAATATCAATTTTCTAAATAAAATAATTAATTTTATTAAGAATTATTTAGAATAATAGCCTAAATAAAAACTAATTTAAACTGAAATTTATAATTTTTTTTTTTTTTTAATATTAATAGTAAGGCTACGTCTTTACCTTTATTGAAATTTAATTAAAGTTTTTATAAAGAAAAGCTTACTTTTAAATTATATATAAAAAATAAAAACTCAAACATATAATCTGTAATTTAAACTTACAAAAATGACCAAGACTCATCTAGATTTGAGTTTGAGTAATAATATAAGAGAGAAAGATATAATATTTAATTTATTAGATAATTCAAAGATTAATTTTAATAATAATTTGTTATATTGAAATAGAAGATAAAGATAAACTAAAAGAATGACTATAGGTTAAGTTAGTAAAAAATGTAATTTGAGACTATACAGAATATAAAATATAGTACAAGATCCATATTTGTTTGTATATATGTTGATTTAAGTAAAAAAGAAGTTTAATAGAAAGAGTAATAGCAGTATAATAAAAATAAAAGCATTGTAAATAGTAGAAATAAAATTAATAAGAACTAAACCAAATAGAATAGAAATAAGAGAGGTATATATGAAAAGTTATACAGTTTGAAAATGTTAAGTGTAAGAATTTTAGTATATAAATCAGAAACAAGCATATCAAGAGTAGTTGTATTTAAAATATAAAAAAAATTAAAGATTAAGTAATAAATTGTTTGGGTTGAGAAGCAAATAGCTCAATAAAATGAAAAGCTAATATAGTTGTATTAATAACAAAAGAAAGAAAAGAAAAAGTT
This sequence comes from Cetraspora pellucida, assembly GCA_910591915.1. Taxonomy (NCBI): domain Eukaryota; kingdom Fungi; phylum Glomeromycota; class Glomeromycetes; order Diversisporales; family Gigasporaceae; genus Cetraspora; species Cetraspora pellucida. Next base: position 13,778 of record CAJVQA010006253.1, read on the forward strand.
ATGTTTATAAAAAGTATAAAGAACAGGAAGTTCATCTGTAAAAATTTTAACTTAAAAAGTTTTCATAGTAGATAAGTAAAAGCTATAAACAAAATAGGAAATTTTTTGATTGTTGTTGATATAAAGCTATATAGCTTCTTAGTTAATATCAGATGCAATAATAGACTATTGTTAAAAATGATGTTGAGATGTCTAAAGTGTTATAATATAGGCTTGATATATAGTTTGAATAGAGTATCAGATAGAAATTTTAATAAGAAATTTATCAATAAAAGAATATAGTTAAAGTTATAAGAATTATTAGTTAAGAATATTAAGTAAAGTAATATTTGGTGATTGTAGACAAGTTGGTCAGCAAAGTTGTTAAATAAGTCATTTTGGTGTGCAGTAACTTTGTGAAAAGTAAGCTAAATTTCATAAAACTTAATAAAGTTGATGAGAGTTTGCCAGATAGAGAAATATAAAGCATATATATGAGAAAAAATAAATGCTAATTGATAAATGTTATAATATTTGAAGATTACTAATTGTGAGTTAATAAATATATAGACAGAGCAATGTCTAGAAGCAGTAATAATTGCTAAAAGAATAGCAAGAATTTTAGCTTTGAGGAAGCATAGTCATAGTTTAACTTGTGTCTAAAATAAGTTAATAGCTGTAGAGTTATTAACTTGAATCCAACCTATGCTCATAGAGCATTGTGAGGTATCAAGATTAATAACAGAACTATAAGTATAAAATGAAATAGATGATAGATTGTGATTTGAGTTAGTAATAGTCTGAAAATTATTAAAAAGTTGATATATTTTAAAAATAGAAGTAGTTGTTGTAAATCCTACATCTGTAATAAATAGTATACTTAACAGACACAAAGACCCTGTTAGATTTAACAATATCCGAACTGATACTGAAGTCATTATTGATGCACCAAGTATTAAACTTCATATTCAGCAACACTTTGACCAATGGACATCATTCAGACAAACCAATCCTTAGATTTATGAATCTAACTGGAAGGATGAATATAACCCCAAGCCACATATTAACTCCAACTGATACCAAAAAGTTTTTAAAGAGTTAACTGTCAATGAAGTAGCAGAAACACTAGTACAGCTTTCAAACAATAAAGCCTGTGGCCCCTTAGGAGTTAGTTACAAAATGTTGAAGCATGCTGGCACATCTTTTCTTCAAGCAATTACAGCCCTACTAAACAGGTGTTTACTTACAAACCATATTCCAAAACAATGGAAAGAGGGCAGAATCTTTCCAATTTCCAAAAAACCAATATTCGACAGTAATTTGATCAATACTAGACCTATTAGTTTTTTGGAGCATGCCAA
>CAJVQA010006254.1:0-15116 GCA_910591915.1 Cetraspora pellucida
TACTCTTGTACTAAAATATACAGTTAAAATTATTAATAAAGATATGAGCAAGGCCTTACCTTAATACCAAAAAAAAAAAAAAAAGTATAATACACTATTGGGTATATATAAACTGTGAATGTCACCCTATGTATTTTGCATTTGTTCACTTTAAAAGGCAAATTCAACCAAGTAATGCTATGGCAATCTGTTGTGTAAGTTCAAAGAATTCGTGAAAGTGGTGGAAACAAAAAGAATAACAAGAATGTTATGAAATGTAGTTGTTAGAATTCATAGAATTATTCTATAATATATTTCTTTCCAAAATAAAGATAGCTCAGTTATGACATAAAAAATTTTTCCACATAATTCCTACTGAATAGTGAATAAAGTACAATTTTGAATTAGAGCTTTGTTATAGTTCAACTTCAGTCTTCTATTTTAGTTTGGCAAACCTATATATTCTTAATGAAAGATTCTGATTATAATATTCTTTATAAAAAATTTTTAACCTCAAAATTTGTCAATTGGAATTGAATGAATTCTTTTATAAATCAACTTTATGCCTAATTAGAAGTGAATGTTTCACAATAAAAGCCAATGTCGCAAAAATCAGCTGCCTTCAATCACAGAAAAGTTTTAGCAACATCATGCATAATTAGGATGACTGCATATTCTTTACAAAAATTTTCAGCTCTCAAAATTTGTTAATTGAATTTGAATGAATTTATTTTATAATCAATCTTAATTAACCTCTTTCCTAATTAGAAGTAGATGTTTCCAAAAAAAATGATATCGATATCAGATTCTAACTATAACTGAACTGAATATACAATGCTGTGCATTCACTTTGTATTATACAAAATTTATTTGATATCAATATACAGTATCATATTTTAATACATACTGTATATTGCCAATGATTATATAAGGATATAATGCATTTATAAATAGACAATAAAAAGTTCATGTTCGAGTTTGCTATAAAAGGGCTCTCTTAATCCAAAGTTAACTTTTCTGTATATCTGTTCTGTTTTAAAACATTTATTGTAACATTTTATCAAATAAAATCTAAATAATAAACTGACAAATTGATGTTAAATTTATTCAAAAATCTTCACTTTCTACAAAATTCAATTTTCATACAAATTTATAGCTTCACTAAAAATGCCTAGAAAAAATAAAACTAATGGCATCAGTACATATAGATATTCAAAAGGATTTACTATTTCAATTATAGGAAGCTTAAAGAAAACTATTATATTAAAAAATAATCTCAAAGACTCATATATACAAGCACAGGCTGATTTTGCTACAATTACATTGCAACATTCAAATAAACAAACCAATTACTATACAACATTGAACTTAATCAAGTAATATATGACAAAGTAAACAAGATTTTAACAGCTAAAAACAGAAAGAGAGAAACAATAAATGCAAAAACAACAGAAGTTACAAAATATGAAATGGAAAATCTGACTTATTTTTACTATAAGATACACCTAAATTTTCACAGTCATATGTACAGTACACAAAACATACTTGATATATATATGTATCATCCAATATAGCCATAATGTATGACTTGACACAACATGGCACCACTTACTGCACATCATGGACCAAGACAGAAGTCGCCCACCTAGATAGAAGATATCAAAAATATAATAATTTTTCTGAGTTTGATTAATATTTCGCATCAGTAAGATTTATTTAAAGCTGTTATATAATCTGATACAAAAAATTATTAAATTTAGAAATTCTAATAATTTATTTTTTTATTATAAATATAAATTCAAAAATTGTATTCTTTATAGTTATAATTTAAAAAGTTTAATTTTTTTTGGTATAACCATTTTTACAATAAAGAAGTAAATAATTTTTGCAAATATAAAAGGTTTAATATTTAATAAAAGGTTTAATATTTAATAAAAGATGGTTTGATTCAAATAAATAAATAAAATTGACTAAATAAATAGCTTAAAACCCAGTGTTCAATATTGAAAAGCCCAAAAGAGAATTGTTATGAAAAATGTCATCAGCAATTCTGACCAGCAAAAAAATTTCATAAAATTATCAAATACTATCAGCTTTAGTCATCTCATACCAAAGAATTTTCATAATAAAATGGAAAAGTAATTGAGCCTTATCATCTAACCAGACTTGTAAATATTCAAATTGTTGCTATAAAGCTTATTTTGAAAGAGTTACTTTGCTAAAATCATTTTTGCAATAGCAACAAAATATTTTTGATCTAGTGTATATTATTAATAATATAAGTCGCCAAGAGGAGGAAGTTTTCATAATAAATCACAAATTTAGATAGATTTATTTTCTTACTAGCACTTTAACAAGGCTTTAATAAGGTTTTTTAACAAGTATAAACAATTAGTAATTTTCTACACTCTGTCAAAAAACCTTGTTAATAGTGCTAATAAGAAACTAAATCTGTCTAAATTTGTGATTTGCTATGAAACCTTCCTCTTGGAGACCTATATTATTAATAATATATACTAGATTGAGAATATTTTATCCTATTACAAAAATGAAAGATTTTAGCAAAGTATTTAATAGCAAACCCCAAAGGAATAATATAACCTTAATCTGAATAACAGTTTCTACAGATCACAAATATTTCTGATGTTCAATGAAATGGAACATATTGTAGTAAAAGGTAAGTGCATATCTTTCAAGCTAACAAAGTTGAATATATTAAACCAATTATAAGTTAATTAAGATCTTGAATTATATATATACTGCATAAATAATTAAGTTCTAGTCATTATTAATTTTTCTTGGAATTTATATTTAATTGTACCCAATTTTTCCTATAATTAAATATGGAAGTCAACCTGGAAATTTTATTTTATTTTCTAGAGAATAAGAAACTTCTTTTACTCCGATTTCATAGGCACCACATAATCGAATACTAAATTTTTCAATTTCTTCCAACAAGATTTTGACTTTATGGTGGATAGAATTTAAATAAAAAATTTCAAACTCTTTACATTCTCCTTTTATGTCATGTATTGTATTATTTATTTTTTGCTAAATATCATCAATATCTATAATTTTTTCTGAAAGACTATTACCTTCTTTGACTAAATCATGAATATCTTTAGCTTTGATAATTGTATTATTCAACATACTTATTTTATTACTAAAAGTGGATTAAATTTTATAAATTAAATATCAATTAATATTTTCTATAGCCAAAGAATAATTATCTTGTTTTAATAAATGATTATTATTTGGAGTTTTATAATCTTCAGAATTGAGGGTCAACATTGTTTGTATGGATTGAAATATAGAATATAAATAGTTGGAATATTCAATTTCTATATATGAAGCAGAATAAGCACTGTAATGCAAATCTATAATAAGATTTTCAGGAGATGTCACTTTATAAAATTGATTATTATGAAGAGCGAGCAAACTTTCTGTTATTTTGATAACTTCAAAATTGAGAGATTGAGAAAAGTTTTCATTAATCATTCTATTTGATCGACAGTAAAATAATGTAGAGTATATATTTTGGTCTATTTTATTATTTCTTAGTTTATAATTAGAACAAGAAATTTGGAAATTATATGAAGTTTTAACGATAAGGGAATGTTTCAAAATTTCTAAGATCTTCTTAATGAAAAAAGATGTTTGTTTCGATGAATTTATAATATTTTTTGTAGTATTATAAACTTGATAAGAATCTTCATAATTTGCATCATTTGTAAATAGCTGACCTTCAATTTTTTCTCTATTATCTAGCAAATAGATTCAGATTTGTAGATAGTTCTCATAAACAAGAAGAAAAACCCAATAGCAAGAACAGAGAACAAAAAAGGATGAATCATATTTATTATTAAAATCAAAGATGTGAAAATCAAAGTAGCAATAATCAAAGAAGTCAAAAAAAATAAAATCAGGAAAATTGTATAAGTAATTTTCAGCAATAGAAAAATAAAAAAAGAAAAAATAGTAGTAGTAGCTGTATAGGTGAATTTTAGCAATAATGCTAAGAGCCTTAAACTGTTTTTACTTGACATTTTGCAATTGTAATTTTTAGTCAATTCTGAAAACATAATTCTTTTAATATATTTTTTCGTAAATAAACTTGTTCAAATAAGAAAATAATTAAAACAATTTTGTTTTAATTTATGCTATCTTTGCTGTAGTTATTCGTATTACTATTTTACAAAGCATTAAAATGAAACTCCAAGATAAGTATGATTAATAATATTTTTTGTGTATATAGTGCTGATCTGTTATGTAATTAATACATGTATTTTTTAATTAAAATTTTTTTAGCATACAAATATGTGAAAAACTATAAATACTATGCAATAAGATTCCAAAAAAGTTGTAGCATACTATTGCAAAAGGCTTTGTTCAATGTTTCATTTTTCATGAATGTACATTTCAAATAAGGTATAATTAATTTAATTTATGCTATTGCTATCTTTGCCATCTTCACCATGAATATTCATATTATCTATTTTACAAAATAAAATAAAACTCTGAGTTCTGTATGAATATGGATTTTATAATATAAATGCTAATCTGTTACTCAATTGTACGCAATCTGCTTTAAAATATATAAAGGATATAGTAATTTTTTTAGAATTTTTGTCATTTAAAATATTGAAAATGATTTCTCATAAGAAATTAGTTTCTTTAATATTTTTTTAAAATTTTATATTGGCATTGCTGAATATGCAAGAAAAACTCTTGTAAAATTGTATACTTTCTGACAGATTCTTATTCTTATTGTTATATTATTTGTTGAGATTATAATAATTTTAATAATCTTGGCATATGTAAATTTTCAGCTTTCTTCCACTAGTGCATTGAAGTTTAACTGATTTTTTATTGATTTTTATAGGTTGAAGAATTCATATTTGTATACTGATCCTTATGAGCCAATTGTACATAGAACTTTTGGTGTCAACCAATCTAATTGGAATATAATAGCACTACAAATAAAAGATATTTTTGATGAAATAATGGCTAGATGTTATGGGTTCGGATATCCAAATTATGATAAGTTAGTGCTGATATAAATATTAAAAACAAGTAGTATTTAAACCCTTTTATTATTGCAAAATTAAATTAATTAGAATTAAAAGTAAAATTCAAAGTTAGAGTTTTGATTTCTCTGACATTTTTTTATTTAAAAAATTATTCATTTACTATATATCTTAAATGAAACTATGTAAATTCTGAATAACATGACATCTGAACATTTACTAATAAACGAGTCCTTTGTGAAATAAAAGATTATTATTTCAGAAAAAATAATAATAAGAATATTATATGAAACAATTAACAATCAAGAAATTATTTAGATATTAGAAAAACCACATAATGATAATAGTAAGTATGATATGATGCTAATCTGTTACATGGGAAATAACTAATGTCATATAACATATTGTTGATCATTTTTACATTCTAATTTGAGGATTGTACTATGGATCTCATATATAAAATAAATAAATTTCTCATTTTGAGATTACTTTTTTTAATTGAACTACCATGGGTGACAATGTTAAAGAAAACAAAAGCAAAAAACAAATAGATCTTTTTAAGGCCCAAATAGCTGAAGAATCACCTTTAATTTTACTATCACATACTTCAATTACTCCTACTATTACAAATGAAGAAACTGCCTAAAAAAAGAAATTATCGAAAAGGAATGGACAAAATTTTTTAAAGATTTGCATTTAAAAAAAAGCAATCACAGACTAATATAGATTGGGAAGAATTTTCAAATAGACTTGATCATTCAATTATGATAAATAACCAAATTAAAAATTTAGAATATGAAAACAATAAAAAAAAAGTAGCTAATAGATTAATTAAAGCATCTATTCTGAATTTTAGCAACAATGAATTTACACACAAGAAAAAGTTTCATAAAGCAATGGTATTATTAATAGAAAGTGCAGAAAAAAAACATACTATTGGATTTTTGTCAGCAGCAACTAATTGGTTTAGGTTTTACAGTTAATTCTTTTAGTAAGGGCAATGAACAAGAAAATCATTTTGTTATTAATTTATTTGTTGAAAAATATGCTAAGAAATACAAATGTAAGTAACAATAAGTAGTTGTCTTTGTATTTTGCAGAAGGTATACTAATTGTAAATATTTGATATCTATTTAGCTCAACTTGGTCTATAAATATTAGTTTTTCTATGCATTAAAATAATACTAGTTAAGACAGTTTTAATTATGCTTTGTTATGCTGTAAATTTTTAATTTTTAAATATTATTAAGTCATTTCTAAGTTTGAAAGTATTACATTAAATTCTTACCTGAGTTATATAAAAATAAGTATATTCTTAGAAAGACAGAAAGTGCTATAAAATTTTTTTAATCTTATAAAATAAAATTATCCTGCATCACTCAAATGTGAGGTTAATTTCAGGCAAACTAATAGTTCAAAAATTTTATTAATGATCTTGATCTAAACAATATATGTTCTTAGTTACTACAAGTATATTTTATGTTTAATTTTTTGTTAAGATATTATACGAACCAGCTTTAAGTTCAATTTTGGCCAACATTAATATGAAAAGCTCAAATATGAGTGGTAATTTTAGTTGGTAAATCAAATTTCATGTAAACTATACCTGCTTTACAGAAATTACAAATCATATGTAAAATTACTATAATTTTTACATTTCTATTTTGCATCATATAATTTATTTGTAAGATTTTACAGACAGCTAATTATATATTACAACATTCTTTAACTTGATTTCTTAACTTGTATTTTTTTTTAGATTTATACACAGACAGTTATTTATGTATCACAACATTTTTAACTGAATTTTACACACAGCTTATCATGTATTACAACAGTGGTTCTTTGTATGATTTTATAGATGACTAATTATATATCACAACATTCTTAAGCTTGATTCCTTAACTTGTATTTTTTTAGATTTACACATGGTTATTTATGTATCACAACATTATTAACTTTGTATAATTGGATTTTACATATGACTTATTATGTATTACAACATTAGTTCTTTAACTTTATTTCTTTGTATTATTTTACAGACTAATAGTGTTCAAAATATTTTTTAAAATATTTGTTCCTTACATTAATCATATGAAAATCATAAATCCTAATTTTCTCAAAATCTTATAATTGTTTCAATGCTGTGTTACAATATTAACTTGATTTCTTAACTTGTATTTTTTTTTAAATTTACACATAGTTATTTATGTATTACAACATTCTTAACTGAATTTTATACATGGCTTATCATGTATTACAATATTGGTTCTTTGTATGATTTACAGATGGCTAATTATGTATCACAACATTCTTTAACTTGATTTCTTAACTTGTATTTTTTTTTATATTTACACATAGTTATTTATATATCACAACATTATTAACTTTGTATGATTGGATCTTATGCACAGCTTATCATGTATTACAACATTATTTTTTTAACTTGTATTATGCTTGATTTCTTTGTATGATTTTACAGACTAATAGTGTCAAGATATCTTTTAAAATATTTGTTTCTTACATTAATCACATAAAAATTATAAATCATAATTTTCTCAAAATCTCATAATTGTCTCAATGCTGTATTACAACATTAACTTGATTTCTTAACTTGTATTTTTTTTTAGATTTACATACGGTAATTTATGTATTACAACATTATTAACTTTGTATGATTGAATTTTACACATGGCTTATCATGTATTACAATATTGGTTTCTTTGTATGATTTTATGAATGGCTAATTATGTATCACAGCATTCTTTAACTTAATTTCTTAACTTGTATTTTTTTTGGATTTACATTGTTGAAGGCAGTGGGTTAATGTTTTTATTGGTTTTATAATAGTGGCAAGAAAATGCGACAGATTGTTACTCAAAAATACCAAACATCGCAAAACGTTGCATTACAGAAGAGACAGAATGATTTGGCAAGGCTAAGGTGTAAGTGCAAGGTCTTGGTTTATTTCTAATGACAGTTTTTTATTATTAATACGATTGTTTACTCTCTTAATTCTCTCTCAAAAAAAAGGCACTTATATACAAGAATGGCGCTCCATAAAAAGAGATAGCACAGGTGTCCAAAATCCAACATTTTCCTACTGAACTCAATGGTTTCAGATCTGTCATTACAATCAGAACCTTAAATGGCCTTATGCAGCACAAACAACTAGCCCAATCTGGCAGATCTCCTCTAACAAATGGCTATAGTACCCGATTCTGCATCGTTACGGCATTGTTTCAAATAGGTGGCTTGGCTTCCAAGTTTCTTGAAGTACAATCGATGCATAATTATTTGCTTGTTTCAGGAGCATTCTTACTATAAAGGGGCATGGGTCGGGGTGGCACTGGGTTAGAGCAACTCTGGTACCCATTTTGCCTGTAACAACATACAGTTATTTATGTATTACAACATTATTAACTTTGTATTATTAGATTTTACACATGGCTTATCATGTATTACAATATTGGTTCTTTAACTTGTTTTAGCTTGATATCTTTGTATTATTTTACAGACAGCTAATTATGTATCACAGCATTCTTTAACTTGATTTCTTAACTTGTATTTTTTTTTAGATTTATATATGGTTATTTATGTATCACAACATTATTAACTTTGTATGATTAGATTTTACACACAGCTTATCATATATTACAAGATTGGTTTTTTTGTATGATTTTACAGATGGCTAATTATGTATTACAGCATTTTTTAACTTGATTTCTTGCATTTTTTTTGGATTTACATATAGTTATTTATGTATCACAAAATTCTTAACTTTTTATGATTGAATTTACACATAGCTTTAATTATGTATTACAGCATTCTTTAACTTAATTTTTTAACTTGTATTTTTTTTTAGATTTACACATAGTTATTTATATATCACAACATTCTTAACTTTGTATAATTGGATTTTACACACAGCTTATCATGTATTACAATATTAGTTCTTTAACTTGTTTTAGCTTGATTTTTTTATATTATTTTACAGATGGCTAATTATGTATCACAACATTCTTTAACTTGATTTCTTAACTTGTATTTTTTTTTAGATTTACATATAGTTATTTATGTATTACAACATTATTAACTTTGTATAATTGAATTGTACACACAGCCTATTATGTATTACAATATTGGTTCTTTAAGTTGTATTATACTTGATTTCTTTGCATGATTTTATGAATGGCTAATTATGTATCACAACATTCTTAAACTTGATTTTTTAACTTGTATTTTTTTACAAGATTATTTATATATCACAACATTATTAACTTTGTATGATTGAATTTTATATACGACTTATCATGTATTACAACATTGGTTTCTTTGCATGGTTTTACAGACGGCTAATTATGTAGCACAGCATTTTTTAACTTGATTTCTTGTATTTTTTTTTGATTTACACACAGTTATTTATATATCACAAAATTCTTAACTTTGATTGAATTTACATACAGCTTTAATTATGTATTACAGCATTCTTTAACTTGATTTTTTAACTTGTATTTTTTTTTAGATTTACACATAGTTATTTATGTATTACAACATTCTTAACTTTGTATAATTGGATTTTACATATGGCTTATCATGTATTGCAATATTAGTTCTTTAACTTGTTTTAGCTTGATTTTTTTGTATTATTTTACAGACAGCTAATTATGTATTACAACATTCTTTAACTTGTATTGGGCCTTTTCAAAGTGAATTTATTAGTAGATTTGTAGGTACGAATTTTGTATTATAATGTATTATATTAACTTATGTGCATGCATTAACTTGGAATTAAAATAAAAAATATATTATGAGCTTTTAAATTTATTTTATTGCATAATATATTTTTTATTTTACTTCCAAGTTAGTGCACACACATAAGTTAATACAATACATTATAATATAAAATTCATATCTACAAATCTACTAGTAAATTTACTTTGAAAAGGCCCATTTTTTTTAGATTTATACACTTATTTATGTATTACAACATTATTAACTTTGTATGATTAGATTTTACATATGGCTTATCATGTTTTACAACATTAGTTCTTTAACTTGTTTTAGCTTGATTTCTTTGTATTATTTTACAGACAGCTAATTATGTATCACAACATTCTTTAACTTGATTTCTTAACTTGTATTTTTTTTTAGATTTCACATAGTTATTTATATATCACAACATTATTAACTTTGTATTATTAGATTTTACACATGGCTTATAATGTAATACATACTTTTGATTTCTTTTTTAGATTTTACACACATTATTTATGTATCACAACACTCTTTAACTTTGTATTATTAGATTTTGCATACTCACTTAGTTATGTAAACTTTAAAGAAAGAAAACTAGTTTAAGGAGATTGTGAAACAATTTAGTGGCTATTCTTCTTTTGTTAAAATGTCTCTTCCATTTTTCAGTTACATAATGATTCAATTAGTATGATTTTACCAAGTCAATGAAATTATGCCTGGTTCAAGACAGATTTTTTGAACCAACACAATCTTATTAATCTTATTAATAAATGGGTCTAACTTGTTAGGCTTCTATCTGCGTTCATTTTTTTAACTAAAGTGGACATCACATATGATTAATTCAACACAAAGTTAAATTATTTTTTAATTCATAAACAGAATCTAATAATTTTTTACAATGAATTAAAGAATAAGCAAGTCTTTAGAAAGATTATATAGATAAATTATCTAGAATATATCTTTACTGAAATGTTACAGTACTTAAGTTCATTTAAGAAAAGTTAATGTTATGTTAAATTTTATTATTCGTCATATACTCATTTCACTTCTCTTACATAGAACCTTTAACATCAGCCTATCAAAAAGAATAATATACACGAAAATACCAGTAGTATAGGTAACTCTTTTTATATATTATTTTATTTTTATCCATTCTTATTTACTATTTATTTAATTTTTATTATTATTTTTTTATAGGTCGGTATGCTATTTGATAACTTTAATAGGCTAATACACAAAACAGGCACAAAAATACTAGTGGTATAGGTCAGTCTGGTTGATATTATAATATTATTTCAGTTTCATGTGATAAAAAATTAAGGATATATCTGAGAAAATTTATTACCCACACAACTGACATATCAATTAAAACAAAATTAATGCTTTTTTTTAATCTTCTATATCTATTTCCAAATTGCATTGCTTATGTATATAAGCTCATCTTGTTTTTCTAAACTATTGTTGTTATTGTCATCATATATTACGAATGCATCTTCTCTTCTTAATCTCACCATAGTATGATATTCTATTTATAATGTTTATCATTAATTTTAATTTAGTATGTGTATTAGATCAAATTATATTTACCTCTATTTTGTAATTTCCCTATAAAAATTTCTTCATGACTCTCTAATATATTTACATCATATTGGAGATTCTCTATTGTTCTACTATCAAGCATTAATTGATACTAAAGATCTTGTTTAAGACTATCAATTTGAAGTTTAAGATCATCATTTTCACTTTTTAATTATTGAATCTGATTAGAAACTCCTGTTTTTCAGCATGTAATTTTCTTATCAACTTTGTACTTTCTTCTGTTGTTATTTGATATAAGTTTAGTTTATCCTTGAGTGACTCTCTTTCAATGATTATTTTCTGTAGTTCATTTCATTTTTCTTTTAAATCTTCATACTGAATTCTATTTATTCTAAAAAACTTTTCGATATACCTTTTGTCTCTCTGTAAAAATTTTATATGCTTATCCAAAAATTTTTTTAGATTGTCTTCAGGGTTACTGTTATTAGACTTTATATGTTTTCTCATTTGGTATCGAGTCATTTTTTCGTCTTTTTTATGACCAATTTTAGGCATTATAAATAAATTCAATAGAACACATCCAACTACTATTTGATCTTTTTAATTTCATTGTGCATCAAGAATTAGTAAATAAACTTGATTACATAAAACATGAAGATAAAACTAATGTTCTGTTATTTTATATTTTTATTATAACTTTACATTAAAAATATAAAGTAAAATTACAAGAACCTGCAAATAGAGACCTGCATTGGGTCCTGCAGCCTAGCCTAACCTGGCCTGGCCCACAATTTTTTGTGGACCAGGCCAGGCCTGAAGCAAAATTTTATAATTGCAGGCTGGGCTGGGCTGAAAAATTTGCAAAATTTATAATTGCAAGCCAGTGTGGACCTAAAAATTTGTAAAATTATATAAGAAATTTTTGCGGGCTGGGCCAGGCTGAAGAAAAAATTTAACATATATGGCTGGGCTGGGCTGGCAAAAAAATAGTAACCCTAAATGTGGGCTGGGCCAGGCCTAAAAAAAATTTTTAACTCTAATTGTGGACTGGGCCAGGTCTCAAAAATAGGCAATTTACAGGCTCTTACCTGCAAATATTTAGATTATTTATTTGCTTAAGCCTTAATAATATAATTTTACTTAAAATGCCTAAAACATAAATATTAAAATGCCTTTATTTAATGCCCAATGTTGGCTTAAAGTGTATTAAATTAATATAATAATAATCAGATTTCTCTAAGCTGTAAAAAAAGAGAACATAAAGTAGTAAGATTCTTTTTATATTAGTGCTCATATTTGGCTTAAACATGTTTTATACTTGAGAAATATTTATACTAGTTAACATTAATTTAAGAAATTAAATAATTAACATAAATTAATTTTTACTTGTTAATTACACTAGATAGCATAATTCAGCAAATGAGTTATATGCTGACCGATCCTTATAGCAGCTCAGAATAGTTATTGATATCAATAAGTAAAAAGCAATTTTATTCGATTAGAGATTATATATTACAGTTATTCAATTAGTGAATTGTTATCAATAGCATAAGACTTCAATCAATATAAAAAAAAAATTATAAAATATCATTGATTTGTAGAATAATTTTTAAAAAATAAATATAAATCATTGTTATTTTAAATTTGTGTAAATATTTAAAAGATGACAAGATTGAAAAAAAGTTCAAGAACTGATAATGGCCATATTCCAAGAAATCAAGAAAGAGCTTTAAGATATCCACTTAATTTTCAAGATTTTTTAATATCTTCTTAAGGTAAGAAATGACAATGTAAAATAAATAACCTTATAAAAAAGAAAATTAATAATTAACTTTCAAAAGAAACAGAAACTGATACCAAAGAAATTATTAAAATAAATCCCAAAGAAATAATTGATGTAAATCAAGAAATTGGAGAAAGGAATCATGCTAAACAAATTCACAAAGAAATTGTTGAAAAGCACCCTACAGGATCATACTATAAAGCATGTCAAAGTGCAAGACTAAAAAATAAATGCAAGGTTAATTATACTGAAAGCTCTCGAAAAAAATTCAAATTCAAAGCTACATGAGTATATTATATTTTTGCTATTAAATGAAATATATACAGTATTAATGCTTAATTTATTAATAGCGATGAAGGAATTGGAATAACAGGAGAATTAACAGAATTGATAAATTAAAACACTGAATTAAAAAATCAAATAAAGAAATTAAGAAAGGACTTTGAATTAATAAAATCTATATTGGAAATTCTACTAAAACCAAACAACTCTTTGCTGAACTTAGAGACTCAAAAATTAATTAATGAAACATTTTTGAAACTTGATAAAGAACTTAATAATATACATTCTGTTAACAAATTCACAAACATTAAAGCTTATAATAATGCAATCAGTAAGAAATCATCAATTGAAAAAAATGCCTTTTTAAAATTTTTTATCTTTGTTTATTCAGACTTTGAAGCCTTTAACTATCAACAAATTTTAAAAATGATTAATAATCTAAAAAGCAACCTTAAATCAAAGGATATTATTGGTGCTAGATCAATGAATTTGTTCCTGGACATAAATTTTTGGAAACAATTTCACAAGTAAAAAGTAGATTGGAAGAAATGAGAAATAGAAATTAGTTGTAGTGGATTCAATACTAAAAAAGATTTAGAAATCAGTCACTAAGTTTAAGAAATCTGCATATACTGTTACAATAATATTTAGTGGCTTTGATAATTAAAATTTACTTTTTAATTTTTTAAAAAAAATTTTATTATACCTTTATAACATGATTGAAAATAATATATGCTTGAAAATGAATTTTTATAACCACTAATTTACTAAGTCTATTTTGCAACTTAAACTTCTATTTCAGAATTAACTATTTTTTAAACTAATATTCTTGTCTAATGCACCTTAACAATATATAATTATTATTGTCCGAAGCATATAATCATTTGGATTTGAACAATCACAAGATGCACCATATAAGTAACCAATCACAGACAAAAGTTCATATCACTTACAAATTTGTGCCATTAATCTGATTGGCCAATGTAAATCATTTGCTGAGCTTTAATTGAAGTACTTTCTTATATTAATGTCAGATTCATATAATCAGATTTTTGAGATAATAACTTGAAATATCAAATATAGTGTTTTAATTACTGTTATTGTAATCCAGTTTTCATACTTAAAATTAAAATCTTTTAAAAACTGGTTTATAAATATATATCGATAAAGTAAATTTTATGTTATTTCTATCACTATTGCTATTATATAAAACCTAAAATTAGAGTAGTTTTTATATTGGTGCCAAATTTGGCAATATAATTTGAATTTTTTAATAATGTTGAAATTATAATAATATTATACAAAAATTTATTTGATATAGATATTGCATAATTCAAGAGAAATAATCTCTTAGGCAATTGCTATAACTCCTATGGTTAGTTCGAATTTTCAATCTTTTTTTAGAGCATTACATAGACATAAATAAAATTTCATGATTGTTAGGTCAATATAGTTCTTAAAATACAAAAAAAGCATATAATATACTGTAAAATAAGGTATATTATTTGATTAATGATTAGATTATAATAATGAATTATTTTTATTACGGCAACTGTTACTAATGATTGGGTTAGGATACCTGTAATGGCAGTCACACCAGCATGACTAGTAGGTCATGGGGCATTTGTGTAACAGGTTACATGACATTGTTCTTTGGAACAAGGCTGTGGTTATATTGTTATCCTATATCTACTTCTTTTAAGATAGTAGGTAACTAGAGCGACCTTAGACAGTGAACACTTTTTGTA
>CAJVQA010006255.1:0-15115 GCA_910591915.1 Cetraspora pellucida
ACCACAGGGCTTTGCATTCAATTACTGGCTCCTTATTGGGTTACAGAGGCTAAAATCTTTTTAATTTTGCCTCCAGCCGGACTTGAACTGTTGACCTTGCCTGTGGAGGCATGGGAGCTTAACCGCTAAGCTATGGAACCCACACCCATCAGTAATTTTCTTTGTGCTGACGATATTGATAAGATTATAAGCCTCTTCTTTTATTAGTTTGATAGCTTGGGATTGTTTGTTATTAAGTATAAACCAACATCTAAAAAACTTGAAAGGTTGGTTTTTAGAAATAGAATAAATTAAAGATTCAGAAAATCATATAGAAGTGGTAGAAAAGTTTGTGGCTAAAATAGACTTTGTCAGATTAATTTGAATATTGGCTATTTGATAGAAAGATATGACAGTTTAAGTTATTAGATTAAGCTTCTTTTTGGACTTTGCAATCCAAAGAGTATCATTCATATAAGCTAAAACTAATACAGATGTTTTTAAATTTTGGGTTTAAAATAAGTGTAAGTTGATTTTCCAAAATGCAGATAAAGAGTAGCCTGAAAATTGTGAGGCAATTTTATGAATTAAAGGATCATAATAGATTCTCCAGAATAATAGAGTTATAGTTTCTCCTTAATCTATATTATTTTTAACTGAATAAAAGTTGATAAGACCAAGATTAGATATAATCTAGTTTTGGCAATCAGTAAGAAGGTTGGTAAGTATATTAATAAGGGTTTGAGGCATTGATATCTGTTTAAGAGACTTTGTAAAAAGTTCCAAATTAACAGAATCATATGCTTTGCTTATGTCTTAAGATAGAAGCCATATTTGTTTATTGTTGCAACTAGCATCTTTAATAATATTGTTAAATATATACATAGGAATAGATATGCTGTTGCCAAGTAAAGCAATATAGTTATAAAAAAATAGATTAGAATGTTGTATGAGTATTAAATTAAGATGGTTAGTAAGAAGTTTTGTATATAGTTTCTTAATATGTTTAACAAGGCTGATGGATCTTGTAATAAAGAAGTTTTCATTAAAAATAGGTTTTTTAGATATTGGAAAGATGTAACCTTCTTTCCATTGTTTAGGTATGTGAGAAGTTTAGATGCATTGATTAAAAAAGGCAACTATTGCTTGAAAGAAAGTAGAACCAGCCTGTTTAAGCATTTTATAGCTAATTCTGAATGGTTTACATGCTTTGTTATTGGGAAGTTAGTTAAAAGTTCTAGTAATTTCATCAAGTAAAAATTCAGCCAAGGCAAAATTATAATAGTCTGGACTAGTAGTAGGTTTAGGTTCATATTCTTCTGACCAGTTGGTATTGAATTCATGATCATTAATAGGTCTGTAGACAGTCAAGTTGTTAAAATGATATTGAATATGTTCTTTAATTAGTTTGGGTTCTGTGATAATATGATTTGATGTTTTTATATTATTAAATTTTACTAGATTCTTGTGATGGTTAAGAATGCTATTGATTATAAGTTTGGAATTAGTTTGAAGTTTGAAGCATCTAAGATTGATATGCTAATTTATTTGTTCTTAGATTTGTTTAATGTTTTCTATGTTTTGAGCATAATAAAGAGCTTGCCATTCAGTATTAGTAATAGTAATCCAGCTTGGTATAAGCTTATAAGAGTTAGGTATAGGAGATATATTAAGATGGTATGTTAAGTTAAGATAATATATAGTAGAATTAAGATGTATAAGTATAGGTAATAAGTTAGTTAAAAAGGCTTTAACTTGTCTAATAATGTTATTGAGTTTTTTAAGATTTAGGTAAAATAAGATAACTTTAGCTGAAAATATATGTTGAAAGTTGCGAATTGTTGTTTTTTTGTTAGAAATGCATTTAGTAGCAGCATTAATAATACTAGTCTGGATTTTATGCCAAGTAGTTTCGAGAGATTCAAAGGTTTAAATAGAAAAAGATGTTTTGTTTATAGTGAGATTAAGAGAAACTTGGTTAGTAAAGATTTTCTATTGCTCTTTATTCATTGCTTTGTAGTTAAAAGTTCTGTGTTTAGTTCTAGTTAAATGTCTGTTTTTGTCTATAAGAGTATAAGGAAATTTCAAGAGAATATAAGAATTTTGTAATCACTTTGAATGCAGTTTTCTGCATCATCCAAGTAAAAAGAATTGAGATATTTGAGTAAAAAAAGATAGGCCCAAATATAGTTAATAGTATTGTAATGTTTACTGCTATGCTAGATATAAGAGGAGATATTTGTATGATCTGCTAGATCATAAATATTATTATATTGTAAAAATTGCAGTAGTTTGTATTTGATAAATGAGAAGATAAAGTTGTTAAGTAGTACATTAAAGTCATCTAGTAT
Source organism: Cetraspora pellucida (assembly GCA_910591915.1). NCBI lineage: Eukaryota > Fungi > Glomeromycota > Glomeromycetes > Diversisporales > Gigasporaceae > Cetraspora > Cetraspora pellucida. The sequence goes on from CAJVQA010006255.1 coordinate 2,331, forward strand.
TATAGATAGGATGTTTCAGTTAGTAGCTTCTTAAATCTATTGAATAATGGTATTTTGAATTTGAAGTCTTAATTGTAAATTTTCACATATAGAAATAATTCAGAATTTGTGATTATATTTAAAGAAGAGGTCTATAGCTATAGCATAGCCAGGAAAAGTAAGGATGTTGTATATATGAGATGTGAGGTGTTTATAAATCATAAGTGCAGTTCCTGTTTTGAACCTATTAGTATATAATCAGTAATAAAAGTAGTATTTTGAGTTATAAAATTTGGTAATAGCATTATCTTTTGCTATTTTAGTTTTTGTAATACTGATAATGTTTAAGGAATAAGTAATACAGTAATCCTTCCAGATTTGCTATTTGAGATTTTTATTATATCCTTGAACATTGTGGATGCAGATTGTAAGATTTAGAAGTGAGATATTAGGGTTCCTGGGTTGTGTTAAATTGCTAGAGATAGGAGCTAAAGGTGCTAGTATGGAGAAGACTGGTGTTGATGTGTTTAATTTTAGCTAAATGTTTGAATAATGCCAGATAGCTTGAATTGGTAAGATAAAGTGATTAGGTAATAGTTTAGCTTTTGATAAAAGATAAATATAAGCTTTGCTATGATCATTTTTAATAGAAATAGTTAATGTATAGCCACAATCAGTATCAGATAAATAGCCAAAACTGTGAATGTATTATAAAAAAGAAATAATAGTTTGTGAATGAGAAAGCAGTAATAGATGGTTATAAAATAAAAATTTGTTGTAACAGGTATTAAATTAGATGTTGTCATAGTAGTGTTTAGCTATAGTAGTTTCATCATGACCTTCTAAGATAGTTCTACTAGTTGAAAATAAGAGTAGTCTATATTATTTTCCTTTATGATTAAATTTGTATTTAATATATTGTTGTTTATTAGAGAAAATTTAGAAGAAATAAGTATAGATAGGTAATAAATATAGCCTGATAGTTATAAAAAAAAATATTCAGATAAAGGTTAAGATTTGTGTAGTAAATGCATATAGCATTTACTATAATTAATTTTGATTAATATTGTAAGTGCATAGTTGAAATTATTTTTTTTTAATTTTAAGGGCAGTCTTGCCTATATGTCTTTTTATTAGTAGTAGTATAAGATTATATATTATATATAGGGTATATTAATGAAAGTACAACTAGTCATATATATAACTTTAGTCATTATCTAATTATAAGTTTCATTTATAGGTTATTCACTAAATGCCATATCTGAGACCTGCCCGTAAGTCTCCTATTTAAACTTTCTGATTTTTAATACTTAACTGCATATATATATAATGTATATCATCATGATTGTGACAGAACAGGTTAGGGCTATCTAATTACTATTTATATTTAAGTACCACCTTATTGGATGTTACTAAGTATCCTTAGTCCTTTCGAATTTATCCTTGATGCAAACTTACTAAGTATGGTACTAAGATTACTTCTTAGATTAATTTAATTTTAGTATATACTGTATCTACTAGAACCGGTTTGGTGCCAGAGAAGTAAGTTCATTTCTTTTTCATAGTTTCTTTTTATGTTCACCATATCATCTGCTAGTGTGCCTTCTTTTTATTTCTGATATATTCACTACTTCTCTCACATCGAGCACCAACTCTCTATATCAGAAATCTTTTTTCTGAAAACTTCCTTATATACTGATCTTCTAATTATATGGACTTAGCCATAGGGCTTCACATACATTTGTATGCTTCTGTAAATTACAGAGTTGCTTCTAGCTGGAATTGAACTATCAACCTTGTCTATGGAGAGAAAGGCACCTAAACCACTAGGCTACAGGATCCTATCTCTATAGTTGAAATTATTTAATTGTATATAGTTGTAATAGTGAATATGTTTTAAAAAGAAGTTAAGTGTTTGGGGATATGAAAATAGAGATAAGTTCAATTCTGCTAATTACAAGTTATAGCATGAGTCTGGATCATATAATGTATTGTAAACTAAGTTTTGTAGTTCTTTCTTAATATAAGATAATGAAATGAAGTTCAAAAAAATAGAGAGTTCTTCTGTAGATTTGCTCATTATATGCTCAGCTTACATAGCTGCACAAGTTATTATAGCCTGTCCTGTATATTAGGTCTGACTATTATTAACCTGATCCTCTATATAAATAGACTTAACCACCTATCTACTTACATTATTCTCTTTTAAGAATAGTCTATTAAGTGTAAAGAACATCATTATCTTAGAAGTAATAGTTGCATTTATATGCTCTACAGAAAAGTTTATTAAAAAGGATTATGAGAGAGTGTTGTAACATGATCTGATTGTGAATTTTTGTTCTGTGTTTTGGTTATTATTATCAGTATTTAATTCTGACATAATAATGTCATCATCAGGAAGTTTAGATGAATTATTATTTTTTTTGGATATTGAAGATGTTGGTTTGGTAAGAGTATTTAAATTAAAAAAGATGAATTTGGCTTTAGGTAAATTAAATTTAATATTAAATTTGAAATGTAGAATTTGTTAAGCTTCAGAATAGAATTTTTTGTTATAAGATTCTTTAATTAATAAAATAGAAAGTTTATTATTTTTAAAAATATAAAAGTATATAAGTACTCAAGCTAAGTACTCAGTACTAATAGGTTTGCTAGTGATTTTGTCAATAATTTGGTGTAGATAATAGTTGTTAATTTGGTCATTTGCAGCAGCAGCACTGAGATAAGCTTTGAAAAAACTATAAAAATAATAGCTTTTTCATACTTGATTGGTTTTAGTGTTGTTGAGTTTAATAAAGTTATTTTCAGTTTTGGAAACAAGTTGATGAAGAAAAGTAATAGGTATGGGTTTGTTAAAGATAGTACTATTTAGTTGGTTTTTGTTAAATATAGAGAAGTCAAGAATAGAATATGTCCATTTAGATTTAGATTGTGTGTTAGTTGGTACTAAAAAATGATCATATAAATCAGTAAAGAAGAGAAAAGATAAGTTTTTAACATTATGTTCTGTGTCTTTAGGTAATGTTGTATAGTTTTCAACTATACATATGTGAATATGATATAAGGCAGCTTTAAAACATAGTTTAGAGCATTCCTATAAAGAGTCAATGAAAGTAATTTTGAATTCAGAAGGTAAGAATGCTTTCTATTCATTTAATAACTTAAGAGCAATTTGGTATTTAATATAGTTGAAAGTTTTTTCTTGATCAATATTATAAAATTATTATTTGTAAATATTAAAAAAAAATTTGAACTAGGCTTTGAATTCAGATAGATGGTTTTTTAAGAAAGAAATTTGAAATGTTTGAAGAAATTGTTTTTTAAAAATATTAAAAGAGATGTTGATATTGAATTTGTCATCATTTTAAATCCTAAAGAGTAGTTGATTAATATTATTCTCACTAATATAATAGTGTAATTTGAAGTAAATAGAATAAAGTTTAAGATCTTCATAGAATTTTTCTGCATAGATAGTTTTGTATTTGTTATAAAGAATAAGATGTAAGTGAGCCAAATTGAGAGCTATTTGTTTTTGATTGGTAGTAGTATATAGAGGAATAAAGCTGTAAGAAATAAAGATTTTTGGGTAATTCAATTAAGTAAATAAAGTTGTAATAAATTCTTGGAGAAGAAAAATAAAAGTAGAATAGATTAAATCAAATGAAATAGATATAGATTTGTTGATTGAAGAGTTTGCTTCATAAATAAGATTAGTTAAAAATTTAGATCTTTTGTCTACTAAAGTTTTAACTAGATATTTATAATTAAGTTCAGATTCAGAAGTTTTGTTAGTTGCTGGTTGAATAATTTTTCCTAGATAGATATTAATAAAATATGGTTTAATAAAAGTAAGTAGTTGTTAGGCAATAAAGTTGTTAAGTTTAGTATTGTTTTTTATTGAGTCAGTTACAGGATATTCTTTGAACTAGTCAAGATCATTGCTAGTATCTTGTTGGTTTTCTTTTTTCTTTTGTTTTTATTGTTTGTTATTTTTTTCTTTTTTTGAATAAAAAGAAATAAAAAGTTGAATTTTGTCAATAGATTTCATTTGTTGAAATTTAATAAGAGCAATAATGATTTGTTGTTTAAGAATAAGAGAAGAAATTATTTATTTGTAAGAGATAGAAGAGAAGGTTTGAGTATTTAAACTAATTAGTTTTGACTTAATTATGACTGTAGTTATTAGTTATTAAAATGTTAGAGCTGAAGTTTGTATAAGAGATTTGAGTTTGATATTTAATAGACCAGAAGCACAAAACCTATATAGTAGAATATAGTACAAATAGCATAGTCTGGTACATGGTTGCTTTGTTTAGTTTTAATACAAGGGATATTTTTAATTCTATATATAAAACATATATGATAATGTTGAGAGTGTAGCAGTTGGAATAGAATCTACTATAAAGCCAAGAAATAGAATATAAGGTTTGTAGAAGAAATATCTAATTGTTGTTGTTTAGAATTAGATAAAACAGAAAGTTCATCGCTAATTTTTTTGAATTGATTTAAGGAAATAGTTGTTGCAATTTGGGTTGTAGATAAACCAAGAGTTGTAGAATGAGGAATTCTGTAAAATTTAAAAATAAAACTAATATGATATATTTCATAAAGACATATAGCAATAGTTGGTTGTAAGAAAACTTTAAAGTAATAATGTTTTTTGACAGAAGCATCACAATTAATTGGATTGATATCTGTAGGAAGTACTTGTAGAGATTGAGGTCTTTCTTCAATTATTTCTATACTATGATGATCTTTGTATTTGCTATAATAGTAGTCAATATTATAAGAATCTGAATTTTTATTAATAAGAATTGACATTATTGTTTAAAAGATGAAAATAAAGTAGATTATTAGAATTTTGAATATAAGATGATCTGAAAGATATAAGGGTGTGACAATAAAAGTGTAACAAATAATAAGATGTGATAAATAAGAGAATATGACAAATACAAGATATGTTAAATAAGTATTATACAGAGGATATAACATTTGCAAATCTGTAAGTCAAGATTGAGGGATGTGGGTCTCATAGCTTAGCGGTTAAGCTCCCATACTCTCCACAGTCAAAGTCAATAGTTCAAGTCTGGCTGGAGGCAAAATTGAAAGATTTTAGCTTCTGTAATCTAATAAAGAGCTTGTAATTAAATATAAAGCCCTGTGGTTAAGTCCAAGTGCAGTACAATGATGGAAATAGGAATTCCCAAAAGAAGACCCAATCGTGAAGTGCAGGCACTATGTGTAACAAGTGGTTGTTACAGAAGGCTATAGTTATGGAAAGATTGTGCATATAAGTCCTTTAGGCTAGGACAATACCAACATCCTTATACCTCCCAATATAGGCAGTACCAACATCTCTGTACCTAACTTGTGGAGTACTTGCTTGGAAGGATAATCAATGGATTGTGCAAATAAGTCTTAATTGGAATCCAAGAAGAGGACTTGATTGGGAGAGTAGTCTGACAAGTAACCAAAACTGGAATGGTGAGAAAAGCAGTGAACACAAGGACAGACTGTAATAAAGAATTGATTTAACCAAAAATTAAAAGCACCTCTGGCACAGCTGAATAATCTAATTATAGAAGAGAAGATCTTGGAGGTAGGCATACAACCTTCTTGTGCAATGTAAAAGTACCAAATTGGGTTTTGGTCATACCTATATAGAAGTCTATGATGAACAAAACTAGAAATCAACCAACCAATGTAAGATAAGATCTGCAAGGTAGTATGGCATCACTGAGGTCAGTGTAACTTTCTGGTCATAATCAGAATTGTCTTGCAGGTATTGTCAAATAAGCTAGGGGCTTGCAATACATGGTAATATGGTATTACTAGGGTTGGAGAAACTCCCTAGATATAACCAGAATTGTCCTGTTTGTAAGTGCAACAAGTTCCAGTCTCTATCATAAAAGGAAGCACTATGTTGGAGGTTAAATGCAGCATCAAGTTACTGTATAATGTTAAGACCTGGGGCATCTGTAGAAACAGTGGCAGCAGGTTTGGCTTGAGATATGGATTGGTCAAAAGACCAATGACAGCAGCAAATCTGGCTTGAGATACAGGTTCATTATAGATCCTGGACCATTGTCGGAACACCTTAGGAGAATCAATAACAGGCAAACCAAAGATGAGAAGATTATAAGGATCAAACATATCTAAGTAGAACCAATTTGGGAGTGATACAGTGACGAAAAGGTGGAAAATGTGGGGAACATGATAATACTAGATATAAGTTGGATTAGAAGGCAGAAAAAACAAAACCAGGTAAAACATGTGAGTGAGTCATATCGGTATGATTTACAGAAGACAGTACCTCTGGCATTTGGAATGCCGCATTAAGTTCAGTAGGTATCCTTATCTGTGTAGTGGTTTAATGTATGTCATGACTGCAAGTGGTTGCTAAGATAACTGCATGCAGGCATGTGATGGACATGCATTTAAATACCATAAGGATAACCAGATAAAGTCAATAGTATTAAATTAGATAGTATATAGTACTAGTAATAATCGATCCTAAAATGTAACCATAAATTTGTACTATATCAAATTAGGCTAATAAAAACCAACTGGCATTGTTGCCAAAGTTTTTTAAAAAAAAAAAAAAAGTAAGTCAAGATTGATGTTAAACAGAAAAGTTATATAAAATTAAAAGAATACAAGTTTATAAACAATACAGATTGATTCAGATAGTGTAATATTGATTAATAATCTTGTTTGGGTGGGTTTGAATAGGGCAGACTAAAGGCAACCTCCAAAAAAATTAAAAAATTTTTTGTAAAAATAAAATATAAAGTTTTGTAAAAGAGTTTAAAAATATTTTTTGATAAAGAGTATAGTGACTTAGTGAAGTGGTCAGATTGTCAACCTTCAAGTAGCAGGTCTAGAATTCAAATCCCATAGATGACAAATTTTGGAAAATAAGGTCTGTGTTATGGTAACTGTTTTTGTTGATCAGTTGGATTAGTGTATCTGTAATCTTTGTTGCATCATCTCGAATGAGAGCTCAGGGCATCTATGCAAAATGTAACATTACACCTACATAGAGGAATGTTAATAACCAATGTTGCATAAAACTTCAATGCAAAACCATGATTAGACCACTAGATATAGAAAGCAAAAGAACCAAAGAGTCAGAAATCCATTTGAAAATCCTAAGTAAAGAGGCAACATGGATTTTTGATAGTACTACTGAATTATCGGAAGATCCAAAAAAAGATTACTAGAACCTCAGATGGATCGATTAACAACATGTATAGAGAAGTATATACTAACCAGGCTACTAGGTTCACCGAATAGGCCATCTGGATTGGTAGTTTGTGAAGTCTTGTAGGTCTTGTAGGTCCAGAAATAGGAGGTGGAAGTTAGAAAAGAAAGATATCAGAGTCCTTATGAACTTTACAAGAGTATAGTAGTTTAATGGTTAACCCTGACTGCAAGTGATGGTCTAGGCCAGAGTGATACTAGAATAGCTGTAAGTATAAGATACAGAAAACTCTGATGGGCTTAGTATAAAGTTAAATATGACTTAGTGACTATGTTATATTTGCAACAATAACTGTAGTTGATAGGGTAAAGGTAGATACAGGAACTAAAGTGTTTAAATAAAGAACTCACAGTCAGGTTCTAGGTATAGTAACTAGTATAGAACCTTCGAGTGAACTACTTTAAATAGACAATAACTAAAATTATATGAGTGACTAGTTGTATACTCTTTCTATGATTGCCTTTGTAACTGTTGTACACAATAGTTATATGCCAACTGATTATCAATAAACTTCTGAGTCACAATTACTTGCATTAACATTAAAAAAAAAAAAATTTTTTTAATAAATCGATCAGTTTTAAATTGTTTTTGATAGTTTATATATCAAAATAAAACTGAAAATGAATTCTTTATGTTTGCTTTAAGTCATCAGAACAGTTAACCTAGTAAAATTTTGAGATAACTTGAATAAAAACATTTTTTAGTTTATTGAGTATATTTCTGTTAAAAAGAAACTTAGAGATATAAAACTTAACTGTTTAAGTGTAAAATTGTATTAGGAACAACTTTACTTAGACACCCATAAGTGGTTTACTTAATAAAATATTGAGTAAGAGACAAATGTTTGCAACAGAAATTTGATACAAATAATTATCAGAAAGAGTTAATGATTTATATTTTTGATTAATGATATTTTATTATAAGACAAAGATTAAACAAATTATAATTTTAGTTTTGTTTAGATTAATATAACAGATTACGCTTAAGTACCATTTAGATAATAGTAAACTTATATATTAAACAACATTTTGTAATTACATATGTAACTACAAATAGTTTAATAAAGTATTATTATAATTGCTAAAAAAAACTAAAATTATTAAATTGTAATAAATTAATTAAATTACAAAATATTTTGTGATATTGTTTCTATATTATATCTTATTAGCTTTTAAAGTTTGTAAAACCTTTAGGTGTTAAACACTTATTATATAATTTAATATTGCTCTAAAGTTAAAATAATTAAATTTGCCTCACCTTTAATATTTAAAAAAAAATAATTAAATTTGAATATTACAATCTTAGATCTTTTTGAAATTTGATTATCGTAATCGTAATTTGCTATCCACATGATTAGTGGCGGAACCAAATAAGGAATTTGTACTACTCGTGAAAATAAGGATGAGCTTTGCAATGCTATCCTGATAGGTTACTAGTTCTAAAATATTTTAGCGAAATAATCGAAACTTTGAATTATGGAAGCCTTATACTTCAACGTCAATGATGGCTATTTGGAAGGTATTGTGAGGGGTTATAAGAGTGCGATTCTTAACACCACCCACTATCTTAACTTGACGCAATGTGAAACCTTGGATGGTAAATTGAATTTTGAGCATATATACTAAGTCATATTAGGTATTAACTTTTCGAATTCTGTTCATGGATTTACAAGTACAGATCTAAAACTTCAGCTTAGTGCTACAGACTATGGCAACTTTCTGGCTAATGAGCCCTCTCCTATAGCTGCTTCAACGATTCACGAGAAGGCAACACAAAAATTGGTCGCTGAATTTAAATATGTACATAATAACGCGACACAACCGTTGTCCAAATTTTTGGATTATCTGACGTAGGTTTCATTGATTGTAGTCCTAAAAATATGATTTGGCTTTATCTAATGCTAATTTCATACGGGAAAAGTTATGCCTATATGATTGATAATGTAATTCTTTTAATAACTGGCACTCTACACCAACGTGATACTAATGAATTGCTGGAACGATGCCACCCACTTGGAAAGTTTGATACCATGGCAGCACTTTGTGTTGCAACTAACGTTACGGATTTGTACGATACTGTGATTGTGGAGACGCCTCTTGGTAATAAATTATTCTTTTGTTCTAATTATCAAGTTACATTGACTAATAATGTATATATTTCATAGCCCCATACTTTCAAAAATTGTCCGTTAATGATATTGATGAATTAAATATTGAAATCATTCGTAACACGCTTTATAAAGCGTATCTTGAAGATTTTTATGGTTATTGCAAGAGAATTGGTGGTGTGACAGGAGAATTAATGTGCGAAATTTTGGAGGTAGTTTAATATATTTAAACAATGTCAAATTGTTTTAGTTTTTTATTGAACTCGATTGGTCTCTGTTATAGTTTGAAGCTGATCGTCGCACTATCAATATCACAATAAATTCTTTCGATACTGAATTGTCGAGAGATGATCGTGAAAAATTGTTCCCAAGTCTTGGTAAATTATATCCAGATGGACATGTAAAACTTGCAAGAGCAGATTGCAGGGACCATGTTAAGACAATTGTTGAGGTTTGGGTGGTATGATATCTGATTTTCTTTATCCTAGACTTGTATTTGATATACATTTAACATGCAATTTCATAGGAATATCGACCTTTTTTTGATACAACTCTAAATTCTTTTGGCGGAGCTGCCACAAGCGAAGCCAAATCCTTAGACGACCATTTTTTTGAGTATGAAGTTCATCTTAACAAACTCACTTTCCAGCAACAATTTCATTATGCAATGTTTTACGCGTTTTTAAAATTAAAAGAACAAGAAATTAGAAACATATTGTGGATTGCTGAATGTATCAGCCAGGGACAGAAAGATAAAATAAACAATTATATAGCTATATTTTAATTATGAGCTGGTTATTACATTTAGTTTTTAATGTTTTAATCTCTTTAAATGAAAAAAGTAATTGTATGTGGACAAAATGTAGTATCACGTGATAAATATTTTTCAATAAATTTTGTAACACAAGACAGTCTTATCATCCTTTCTAACTTGATTTTTAAAGACACCAATTGCATAATAATGTCCAACATATATTCTCAACTTCCAAAACATGTTATTAATTCACCAGAGGCCAAAAAGGAAGTATGTGAATCCTTTTGAACCTATCTTAATGTTTTATTCATATTTATGTTTCATCGATGTTTTCGATAGCGTCAACCACCAGTATCTGAAACTACAAAAAAATTTGTACCAAATTTCGTGATGGGGGCTTTGGAGGAAACGGTCAAAGACTCTGCTAAGGTTTATGATTCAAAATTAAAGGATAAAGTTTTATTACTCGATAATCCTTTGAAAACCTCTAATGAAAAGAAAAAAAGAAGGCGTTCGAAAAGGAAGATAAAGTCTATGAGTGCAAAAGAGAAAAGAGAAACAAGAATATATGAAATTCCAAAGGAATGCCATAGGTTAAGCTTCGAATGTGTAAAAGCAGTAAAACAAGATTTGTTTTTATCTTAAATAGTTAATATGAGTTCTATATGTAATTCTAGATATGAGCTTTTTATTCCCTTGAATGAACTTTGGCTTCAATATATTGATGAATTATACGGAACTTCGAGTCCTACCATTTTTGTTCAAAAGCTATTGAAAGCAGATTTCCATGGCGCCATTTTAACTGGTAATTTCATGGATTCTTACATTTACGCATAATTTCTAATCTAATATTGAATTATTCTAGTATCCAGATCAAGATGTGCCTCTTATATCGGAGTGACAGGAATTAATATTCATGAAACAGAAAATGTGTTCAAATTGATCACAAAGGATAATGTTCTTAAAGGTAAGTAATTTATCTTATATCCTAAATTTTGTGTATATATTCATTTTTTTTGCTTTTCATTAGTTATTCCTAAAGGTCACAGTGTATTTACATTTCTATTACGAGACCATATGTTTACTTTATATGGAGATCAATTTAGATTTAGATCCGCTGTTAGAGCGGCAAAGAAATTTAAAAACAAGCCTACTATTGATTTATAATAACTCAAAATGAACTTTTGTTCTAACATAAATGTATTTAAAAAAATTAACAGAACAGCTCCATCATTGATATGATAGACAACTGTAGCTCTATATAAATTAAAGATTAGAACAGCTGACCTTGCCATCTTCTACTATTAGCTACTTACAAGTTTTAAAATATCTATTATTAGAATCTGGCAAAAACTCATCTTGAAGCCTTATTCATCTCCAAAACTGGTGCTAAAACATTGTGCTTATTAGTTTCTACAATACGACCATTTGACACCATTTCTTCAAGAATAACGTGAACCTTTTCAATATTGAACATTATATCTAATTCACACTTTGAGAAAACGAGAAAGGTCACAAATTAAACAGAGATTATTGAATGCATAACATATTTAACCATTTCAATTTAACTTACCACGTTATCAAAATAAGTATTCAATATTTCTAAAAACCGATTAGGTCATTAGAACAAAAGGAATTAATATGAATCAATTAAAAAACAATTATATATAACTTACCAACATAAGCTTGGACTAATTCTAAAATAGAAAGATGATTCTGTCAAAGAAGTATGTGTAAATACAATATTGAGTATAGGAAACATGAAATATGTAATTATGAACCTCTTCCTCATCAAATCCTATTACAAAAAACAATGACGCATAACGCCTATAGGCTGAGAAGGGACAAGGCGTAAATTATCAGCTTCCATTAAGTATTAAAACAAGATATTTAGGGAAATTCACCTAGCTTATACTGTCCATATTCAAAGATGGAACACTTATATCGAGTAAAATAAATAAAGTGATTAAGTGAATATAATGGATATGTTTCATGTGTTGATAGGACTCAGTTTTGCACCTGAACGTCACTTCGTTTCAAACATTTTCGCGCAATATCAGCTTCCATGAGGACTCTCTCTTCTGCTTGTATTGGTGTTCCCGAGTAATATCTAGAAAAACGGGTCTGACCTTGTTTATTAACCAACAGAAAAAATCTTAGCATTTCGTCGATTAAAACGGAACATTAATATAAATTTGGACTTAAAAATAAAAAATATGCAAGTTATTGGTTGCTATAAATAAATAGTATCTTACTAGCTGTTGTCCAATAATATTCGATTTGATTTGACGCATACCGAAAATGTGTACAAGGTTGCACTCCGGATGATCACGTGATAACAGGGCCGACGGATTTACTTATTTGTGCCGATAAGTGTATACTTATTTTTGCAAGTAATACAAACCCAAAAAGGAAATTTTTATATGTAGATCGCAAAATCAGGTGCAATCGTTGTATAATGTGAGATCGAAGGATTTTTAAAACATCGCTGGTAACTCAAAAATTTGCCTAAAAAATCACATTTTATGTTCTAATAAAAAAAATTCCTGGTTAGATTTTACTATATAACCTTACTAATACCAATCCTTAACCCTAGCCCTAATGCGGCTTTACTTATTTGTGCCGGTAATACAAACTCCTAAAAAGGAAATAGCCAATCAGTGAATTCAAATTTTGATCGT
>CAJVQA010006256.1:0-15114 GCA_910591915.1 Cetraspora pellucida
TAGTTGTATACTCACCTTGTACAAGTTATGTAATTATAATTAAAATACAATAAAGGCAATAGCTGCTGATAACTATGGCCTTAGCAAAAGCAAAAAAAATAAAAATAAAATAAAAGTCAGAAAGATATAAATATAACTACCAGAAAAAAGATCTGGTACAATAGAGTTTCAATGTTCTAGGAAGTCAAATCAAAAAGATTAGATGAACAATCCTATAAAAGCAGCAACAAGATACAAAAGATACAAAAAAAAGAAGAAATGAAAAACCTCGACTCAGGAGAAGAGCATACAGATCCAGAAGAGTAAATGAAGAGAAATAAATATAGCACAAGGCCAAATAATAGAAGAAATAAACAAAAAAATAAAAACTACCAGAACAAAAGAAAGAAAAAAGAAAATTCAGCAAGTACAGACTAGAAAAAAAAAAGGTCAAGAAAAAAAATTAAAAATATAAGAAAGGCACAAGAGTAAACATCAGATATGGAAAACATATTAGGCCAAATACTAAAAAGACTGGAAAAATTAAAGATAGCTGAAGAAAGGGCATGAAAGGCCCAATCAGATTGCTTCTGAAGATACTGTAGTTGAATTAACAAGAACAAATAAGAAAGTCGAAAATTTTCTGCAAAGAAAAATAAAAGTTTTTAAAAAAAGAATATTATCTTCTTATCTAAAAGAAAAAAAATGCAGAAAAGGAAAAGAAAGAGCAGTTAACAATAGAAGTATTACAAAACCAGGCAAAAAAGAAGTAGAAAAAAATGAAAAAAGAGATAAAAGTAGCATGCCACAATATTAATAGACTAAAAACCAAAGGTTGGAAACTTGAAAACCTGCTCAGCTAGACAGAAGAAGAAGAAATCACAATACTGAGAATCACTGAAATGAATCTGGCAGAAAGAGAAAAAAAATTTTATTATACAAAACAACAAAAAGATATGTTAGTTTTTGGAGTAATGTAGCAAAAAACAAAAAAAAGTGATCAGATATAGAGATGTTAATAGAAGAACAATAGGCAAAACATGTAGGTATGGTCAAGAAGATAAATGAATACATAATAGAGATTACATTATACTTCAAGCAAATAAAATTAATAGTAATAGGAGTCTATATACCACCAAGCAACAAATAAGTAGAAAGAAACATTCAACAAAAAATAGTTAAAATTATTACAAAAAAGAATAAATGAACACAAATAGTAATTATGAGAGACTTTAATTATATAGTAAACAATGTTCTAGATAGGCAGAACTCACAAGCTGCAAACTTAAAAAATTACTAATATTTAGTTGAATAAAGAAACAAAACTTCTATAATATATACAGAGAAATGCATCTAACAGAATAAAGATACACATAGTCAAACTCAAAAACAGCAACAAGAATTAACTATATATAAGTATTAAAAGGATTGGCTTCAGGTCTACAAAGTGCAGAAATTGAGGATATAAAAGAAATCACTGAAAGTAATTACAAGATAGTAATAGCAGAAATATGAATAAGACATATAATTGCAAAAAATAGCAAGATAAAAGTCAAAAAAAGGGCCAATTAAGAACAATATATCTCTATAATAAAACAAAAGAAAAAGAGTGGAAGAGTTATGCACAAGAGATACAGGAGTGATTAGAGACAAGAGAAACTTTAAGAAACATACAAAAAGAAAAACAAAAAGAGAAAAATAAAATATGAAAAATTAATGAAATATGGGATATAATAAAGAAGGCAATTATAATAGCAGCAAATAGGCATATATCAAAGAAGAAGGTTTACAACATGATAATAAACAAAAGACACAGTCAAAAAGATCAACAGCAAGAAAAAATCATTATAGAACTTCAAAGACTAGTTAAGTATGTAAAAACAAAAAGAGGACAGAAAGTGACAGAAGCAAATAAAAGTGAAGTAAATAGTAACTTCAAGATGCTTAGCAAGAAAATTGGTACAAGACTATCAAAAATTTAAAGACAATGGTTTGATGCTTGGATAAAGGATATAAAAGACTGGCACAAAATCTTACAAGAGAAAAGGAAAAAGAATGAGAACAAAAACAAAAAAAACAAATAAAAGATAATATAAACAAAAGATGTGAAATGATTAAAACTGATCAAGAAAAAATAATAGCTAGCCTTTTAAACAAGCCATACAAAAAAGTAACACTTGACAGAATAATCAAACAAACAAAAAAAGAAACTAGACTAGTAATAGAAGCAGAACTGGTTAAAAAAGCAATAGTAGAATACTACAAAAAGCAGTTTAGAAAAAGAAATACAAAATTAGAAGAAATGCCAGAAAGCTAAAAAGAAATCTATAAACTACAAGGCTATATTAAAGAAGAATGATATAAGAAAATTAAAAAGAAAATTAAAAAAAAGGAATGAAATGAAATAATTAAAGAACTCAAGACAGGAACAGCTCTAGGAATATTAGGAATAAGTTATACCTTAATCAAACAAGCAGAAAGAAAAACTTAAGAGGTTTTTAGAGTCTATACAAATTTGTGCTTAGAAATAGAAGAGATACTAATAAAATAAAAAATAGCACAAGTATATCCAATACCAAAAGATATAAAATAGGAATACAGTTTGAATAATATTCATTCAATAGCTCTAATTGAAACATTTAGAAAGGTTGTAACAAAGTCAATAACGAAAAGACTTAGCAAAATATTTACAAAAAGAGAAATACTTAAAGAATCAAACTATGCAGGCCTATCAGGAAACTTAACAGAACAATCAGTACATGTTCTAAACATAATAATGAAAGAGACAAAAGAAAAGAATAAAGAGATGTGGATACTTCTGCAAGATATGAAAAAGGCATTTGACTCTGTTTTACTCAAAAGGCTTAAGCTAGTTCTACAAAGAGTCAAAATACCCAAAATAATAATTAAATATATATTAAATCTTTTTAATAAAAGATAGCTTAAAATAATCATAGCACATAGTCTGACAGAAGAAATAATAGCAGAAGATGGAATAGATCAAGCAAAGTAATATCACCACTAATATGGTGCCTTTTCTATAATCCACTATTAGAAAAAATATAAAAATATAAAAGGTTAGGCTATATAGTAGAACAAGAGATTAAAGAAGAAATATGCTGTAACAATATTACAAGCTATTGCCAAGCAGCAATTGCATATGCAGATGACACAACATGGATTGCAAAAAGCAAAAAACAACTTCTAGAGATCTTAAAGATAACAGAAAACTTTTTTAAAATAAATAATATTGAGATAAATAGATTGAAATCAAAACTAATAATAATGAATAGGAAAGCTAAGAAAGCAAAAAGAAAAATAAATTTTGAAGGAAGCAAAATAACAGAAGAGCCAAGAAACAAAATAGTACATTCATTAGAAATTTGGCTAAACAAACAGAATGCAAGAAGTTTTAGTAAAAAAGAAAGCAAAAAGAATAATAAACCAAACAATAAGATATTTTAAATATAAAAAAATGATAATAGGCCAAATAGTATATATAAACAATATGGTAAAAATACCAAAATTAAGCTACATGTTGCAATTAACAAAGATATCAAAAAAAGAGATAAATAAAATACACCAACCAATGATATGCTTGGCAAAACAATAAAGTAGCTTATCAAGAATATTAAAAAACTGTATAATAGAACATAAGAATCTTGGTAGTTGTTGAACCCTGTAACAAGAACTAATAATGAAACAAATAAGAGGCTTAATAGCAAGACTAAACAGAAAAGATGAACTAGGGCAGCTAACAAAACTGAGAATAATACAGAATTGTCAAAGAACAAGTTTAATAAAAGATATATAGAAAGTAGAAAAACTGCCAGAAGATAAGTTATATTAGAAGAACAATCTAGCTTGCTTGATGATAGTTAAAGCAAGAGAGTTAGAAATAAATATAAACACAGAGAGTGAACTATGGACAACAAATAGCTATAGGTTCAGAGTAATCAAACTAGTAGAATCATGACTATAGAAAAAAAATAAATCCAAAATAAGTAAAGCAGGACTCATATACCTAAACCAACTACTTGATACAAAAGAAGAAAGACTAATAATATGGCAACAATTTAAGACCTACCAGAATCAGTCAAGCAAAGACAAAAAGGCAGAGTGGTTCAAAATGATAAAGACAAAAGTGCTTAACAGAATCGAAAGCAGAAAAGTTAAGAAACAATTTAAAACAGGCAGATATAACATGCAGACAATGAAGATTAAGTGGAGAACCCTGTCAAAGGATAGAAGAAAAAAAGAATAGATAATACATGATGCAACAGAAAATAGGCAAATAGGAAAAATAGTCAAAAAGAAGAAAAAAAAGCTACTAATAGAACATTGGCAAATGCATAATATAGAAAGTAACTTAATAACAAAAATTGACAAATGCAATAGGTGTATAAGAGACGAAAAAACAGAAAGAAATAGCTGTTAATATTGAATAAAAATTAATAACAATATAAATACAGTTTCAGATGTACTAATAGGGAAGAATAATAATATAATCAAGATAGCTACTAACCAATTAATAGAATATACAAGAACTGAGGAACTAAGGAAAAATAAACAGAAACTAATAGAACTAAAAAGGTTAGAAAGTCTAGAAATAGAATTAATTAGGAAACAAAAAATAAGGAAAAATGTTAGTTAAGAGCTAGTAGAAATCTTAAGAAGAAATATATCAAAAGACAAAAACAAATACACAATATATACAAATAGTGCAGCAAATAAAAACAAAGAAGAAGCAACAGACAAAAACATGGGTATAGATTGAATACAAATAACTAAAGCACAAAATTGGTTAGAAAAAGAGGTAGCATTAAGAGTAAAAAGATGGCCTATATCTACTACAGCTAAGGTGCTAGCAATATGGGCAACAATTTTAACAATGCCAAAAGAAAAAAATTAGTAATATTTACAGATAGCAATGCAGCAATTAGAAACATTAGTAAAGGATTAATGTGTATTGATAGAAATGAAGTTCTTAAAAAAAAAATATGTTATAGATATTAAAGATAATAGATATAGTGAAAACAAAGAACATATAGATAGAGTAGATCAAGATAAAAAGTTATAACAAAAATAGATGAAATGATAAAGCTAATAGTTTTGCGAAGAAGGAAACATTAAGTAGAAAAATAATTTTTCTAGAAGAAGTCAGCCACAAAAAGATAGAGTACTGTCTAAAGTAGAAAAACAAGTGAATAGACATATCTGCAAGACTTTTATATAAAAGAATAACAAATGTCAGACTAGGAATAGAGTGAAAAGAAACAATAGCAATCAAGAATATTGAACCAGAAGCAGAAGTAATGATATATAATTGAATATACTTTTGAAGAAGGCTAAATTTATCTAAAGAAGTACACTGCCTAACAAGAAGAAGCAGTACAAGAAAAAGTGCTTTCATAAAATATATATTAAACAAGCTTCCAATATTAAAAAAACTTAATAAAAGAATGCCAGATATATATACAACAGCAGAATACCAAGTTTGCCAAAGCAAAGTTAAAGAAATACAAGAACATTTGGCATCATGTAAGGGACAAGCAAATTTATAAAAAAGGATACAGAAAGTATCTATTGTGACAGCATGAAATAGTTTAAAAGAAGAAGAAAAGATACAAGTTCTATCTCAAGTATTATATACAGCACTTTTTGGACAAACAGAGCAAAAAGAAATAGAAATAAAAAAAGCACTGATCAAAGGCCTAATCCTAAAGACAATGCAAGACAGGTTATCTCAAATCTTAAGTATGAAAACAAAACAACAGTTTGCAAACACAGTAGCAGAAACAATATGAAATACATTCTATGAACAAGTTTGAAAAATCTGTTATGAAAAGGTCATACTTGGGAAAAAGAAAGAGAAATAATAAGTAAAAAAAAAAAAAAAAGACTAAAAAAAAAAGAAAAGTCAAATATAAAGAGAAAAAGAAAGGCTAATCAGCAAGCAATAGAAGAAAAAAAAAAAACAAAAGAAAAAGAAGAGTGAATAAAAAAAGAAATTAGAAAAACAATTAACAAACTTGTTATAAAAAAGAAAAGACCCTTTCATTATGGACTTTAAGTAGTTAGACAAGCAGCTTACTTCTGCTAGAAGTAATATAGCAGGTTGCACTTAGGTGCCATTAGAGTAGCTAAGTGATGTTAGACTTAGTTGTTAGGTAAATTTATATAATTACAGTAGTAGTTTTAAAAATCTTAATAAAGCACTAGCATAACTGCTTATAAAATAAAATAAAAAAAATAATAATATTAACTGATATCTATTTATTATTTAATATACTATTACACTAAATAAAAATATACAACCTAGTGAAGTGGTTAGGTTGTCAACCTCCAAGTGGCAGGTCCAAAGTTCAAATCCTAGTATCAACGGAAAATTTGAAAATCCTTTCTGTGTTACGGTTAACTGTCTCTCGCAATTGGTTGGGATAAGACACCTGTAATCTATATCGCACCAGTATGACTGGCAGGTCACATGGCATTTGTGTAACAGTCATATGACATTGTCCTTTGGGACAAGGTCTGTGGTTACATGAAGGAATGCAAACCAGTACCAGGTGGTGCAAACCTACAATAAGTTCTCGTGGCCATGTAAATCATAGGAACCAATAGAAGAAAGATGGAAACCCACTTGGAAGACTCAAGTAGAGAGGTAATTCGAGCTTTCGACAGTGCTATTGTAAAGACTAGACTTATAAAACAGAGCTAGAACTTGTGAAACCGGGCAAATGTGCTAGTCTTTGAGGAGGGACCAGATGAACCAATCAGGCTACCGGAATTTCCAGGTTCT
Organism: Cetraspora pellucida; assembly: GCA_910591915.1. NCBI lineage: Eukaryota > Fungi > Glomeromycota > Glomeromycetes > Diversisporales > Gigasporaceae > Cetraspora > Cetraspora pellucida. Next base: position 6,782 of record CAJVQA010006256.1, read on the forward strand.
GGAAGAAAAGGGTACATGCTAACAAACATGTAAACCAGAGGTGCGATCTCACTCTACCTTTCTGGGCTATCTGGAATGGCAGCTTGGTGGAACTTGAATTGAATACCAAAGTAGTAAAGATATGTTGTAAAGTAAGTACCATGGTTGGAATGAACTCTACAAGAGCATAGCAGTTTAATAATATGCTCTGACCACTAGTGTTGGTTTTGACTATAGCGATATCAGGTTAACTGTAAGAATGAGATATAGAAGATTCTGAAAAGTTTAGTACAAGGTCAAAGGTTCTAAAAAGAACTGCTTTAAAGACTTAGTGGCCATGGCATATTTTTATCAGCATCAGCTGGGGTCATTGGTAGACAGAGGTAGGTAGGTGGATATGAAAACAGAGTGGTTAAATAGGGAACCTACAAGTGGGTTCCAAGTATGGCAGCTAGTGTAGAACCTTCAGGCAGACTATTTAAATTAGACAATGACTAAAGTTGTATGAGTGACTAGTTGTACACTCTCTCTATGATTGCTCCTTGTAGTTGTAAAGCAATCATTAACCAAATATACTATCAATAAAATCTTGAATCACAAGTACTCACTTTAATATTTAAAAAAAAAAAAAAATATACAATAAAATATATAATATTTTTATTTATCAATTTTTTTATTATTTTTTTTTTCTTTCTCTTTATCTTTGTTTTTTCTTTTTTGTTTTCTTTACTTTTTTTTGCACTATATCTTTGTCTTCACTTATACTTTCATTTTCACTTTTATCTTCACCTTCACTTCACCTTTACCTTCATCCTTACTCTCATTCTCACTCTTATCCTTATTCTTATCTTTATTCTCATCTTTGTTATCATCTTCACTTTCATCATTATTTATTCAATATACTTGTAGATCTTCTTCTTTTTTTACTTGTATTAATCTACTGATCTTTATTATAAGTGTTTTTGGTCTTGTTTTTGATAGGCCTACAGTTGCTTTAGCCAATATACTTGCTGTTGTTGCTGCTAGTATTTTTGCAATTGTTGCTGCTAATATTCTTACTATTGTTGTTGCTAGTATTCTTAATGTTGTTGCTACTAGTATGCTTGCTATTGTTGCTACTAGTATTCTTGTAGTTGTTGCTATTAGTATACTTGTAGTTGTTACTGCTAATGTGCTTGTTATTGTTGTTGTAATGGTTTCTTAAAGACTTGGTAAGAAAGAACTTCTTTCTTTTTTCTGTTTCAGTTTTTTTACTTTTTTTATATAATATGACTCTATTATTATTATTATTATTGTTTCTTTTTTTTTTACTAGTTTTTTTTACATTAACTTCTTTTTTATTTTGCTTATGTTTGGCTTTTTTTTTTTTTTTTTCTTTTGGGTTTTTATTTTCAATAGAATAATCTGTATCAAATTCTGGTTCTGAAATTTTATAATGACTTAGTGCATTAGCTAATAGTGCCCAGTTAGAACAGTCTTGTAATAGAGTCTCATCTTTATTCATATAACCTTCATAGTGCCATTTGTATATTCTATTAAAAAGACTTCACAAATAGATTAATAAGTTTGTAAAACAATCTTTTTAACTAAATATAATATTAGTATTAAGAAGATAGCTTATTGTTTAATATAACTATAAAGAACATATATTATTAAATTAGTCAATATTATACAAATACATAATGCTAGCTAATTTAATAGAATATAATATACTAACATGCTTTTTATACTACTACTTGTTTATACATACTAATTTTTTTACTTTTCTCTATCTTCTTTTGTTACTTTATTATTAGTTATCTATACTTCATCAAAATAATATGCATTACTATCTTTATTTCTTGTTTACAATTTTAAATCATCATATAAATATTGTGCAATTTTTTTATTATCTGATTTAATTAAATATATTAATGCTTTATATCTTCTTTTCTTCTTTTAAATAATAATAATAATAATAATAATAATAATAATAATAATAATAATTTATATAATGCCTAATTTTATATTATGCTTATCTCATTTACTCTTGTATTTTTATTCTTTTTGGACCTATTGTATGTCTTTAAAGTTAAACTGATATTTATTGTTGCTGTCTATTTTTATATTTTATAATGTTGTTATAATATCTTCTCAATTATACTAAAATATTGTTTATAACCAGGCAACTTCTTTATTATTGTCAGAATTAACTTTTGTCTTATGGTCTTTATTTGTAAAAATCAGGTTTTATTTATTTGTAGTTTAAGAGCAAACAACTTATCTTTTTCTGTCAATATTTTAATTTTATTTTAAAAAATAAAAAATACATACAAGCCAGATAATAATGATAATAAGAGCTTGAATTCATTACCTATTTTATATTTAAAATTAACCAATATCTTACTAATATTTTTATTATCTAGAATTCATTAAAATAACAGATCTAAATTCAATTAATAATAAAATCTCTACTAAAGTAAAAAAAGATAGGGTCATGTGAACGAACGATCCTGCAATGTAACGTTTAGACTACAATATATAAATAACTTAATTGTGTAACTTTAGCGTTAATATAAATAAATCAATTGTGTAACTTTAGCTTTAATCATTCGTATAACTTTTAATTTTCTTAATTTGCACATCACACGTTATAGTTAGACAAGGATAAAATCCCCACCCTAAAAAGTTTCAAGTAAAATTTTGTTTTTTTAAGTTAGGGTTTGGATTTTGCTATTAGATTTGTGTCTAAAATCATTTGTTATAGCAAAATTCCACAAGGAAAACTTTTAATTAATGCACAGAAGACAGTTTCATAGACGAATTTTTGGGTTATAGGCATTTTTGACAAAACGAACATTTGTTTTGAATTTTTCTATTCGTGTTACATTACACCTAATCTTGAGATTTGATTGGTCTTGAAACTTTTTAGGGTGGTGATTTTACCCCAGTTTCATAGTTAGATCTTACGTGTAATATCTTTGAACTTCTTGCCTGACTAACTAATATATTAGTATTTTCAAAAAAAAAATATTTTCAAAAAAAAATGTTAAGCGAAAGTTCAAATGACCGCCAAAAGAGACTTCAACATGAACGACAGCAATGTTACCGCCTTTAAAGAGTTGAACAAGAAAATCAAAGAGCTGAACAAGAGAATTTTGAAAAAACTGAAACCACTGAAGAGACTGCTAATGAACGACGTTTAAGATTAAGAAGAGAGGCAGCAAAGTGACGAAGAGAAAGAAAAACACCAGAAGAAGCAGCATTACAACTAAGCAGGAGAAGAGAAGTAGTGACACGACAAGTGCAAACTTTGTTGCCTGAAAATGCAGAAAGTCACCAACACTCTAATTGTGTTAATTCTTTTACTGACTCTACTTCCTCTTTACAGATTCCTATTTTAGATTCTAATTCTAATAACATGGATTCTTCTTTCAATACTTCTTCTGTCAGTTCATTTTCTATTTCCATTAATACTAATCCTGCTTCTGTTTTACAGATTGGTTCGCTACCACTAGCGTTACAACCATTTCAATTTGACACTTTAGAATGACATCATTTTGGTAGAATGGATCAAGTATGCAGATATTGTAATGCTAAAATGTGATTAGAAGAAAGAAAAGCAAGCTCTAGCAAAAGATCCCCTATTTTTATGGGTTGTTGTGCAGAAGGCAAAGTGATTCTTCCATCTTTGCAAGATCCACCACCTATATTATATGCACTTCTTACCAGTACTAATGCAAGGGCTCGAAATTTTCATCAGAGAATTCGATCATACAATTCAGCTTTAGCTTTTACTTCAATTGGAGCTAATATCGATGATAGTGTTACTAGTGTTGGAGGTATGCATTCATATGTTGTTTTATCACTTATTATAGCTCTATTGTGATAATTTAATTCTATTTATTATTTTACATTTTAGGTGTTTATATGTTTCGAATTCATGGAAAGATGTATCACAATATTGGATCTCTTCTTCTAGCACAACCTGGTGCATCTCCACATTTTGCACAAATTTATGTTTATGATACTGAGCACAAATTACAAAACAGGATGAATGTAATGCCTTCTTTAGATGCTTCTGTACTTGCAGATTTACAACAAATGTTGGACCAAGTCAATCCATATGTCACTGTTTTTAGACAGGTACGTAATAAGTTGACACAGAAACCTGCTACAACACTTTCAATGATAATTAGAGCAGATAGAACAGCGGATCTGCGACGATATAATATATCAGCTGCCAATGAAGTTGCAGCAATTTTAGTGGGAAATGAGCATGAGACTGAGCCCTCACATCGTGATATTGTACTTAGTCTTTGTAATGGAACTTTGCAGAGAATATCAGAGTTGCATAGATCATATATTCTTTTACATTATGTATTGCTGTTTCCAAGAGGTGAAGATGGTTGGTATCTATGGATTCCCCTTCAAAATATATTATTTACTGCAGAACACAGTAGTAATAATAATATGGATAACAATTAGCATGATAATGGAGATTCTATGTGTGATGATAATGAGAGTTCACATATTGCAAGACATAGATTTGTTACACTTATGCAGTTCTACGCATATCGTTTGCATGTGCGAATAAAAGAAAGATCTGGATTACATCTAGCAGATTGTCTATTTCAGCAATATATTGTAAACACCTATGCTGTTATTGAGCAAAACTGGTTAAATTTTTTAAAATCCAACCAGAAAAAAATTTGCACTGAGCTATATCAAGGTAAGTGTAAAAATAAAATTTGCTTTATCTATAACTATATAAATATTTTTGCTAAATTTAAAGTTACCTATTTATTCAGTTTCTAATTGTCTATTTTTTGCATTTTTACAGGTTTACAGGATGTTTTTCAGACTGCAAATGTGCAGCAAGGTGGAGAAATAGGCCAACGAATCGTTCTTCCTTCAACATTTATGGGAGGCCCTTGACAAATACACCAGCTTTACCAGGATGCTATGGGAATTGTACGCTGTTTTGGAAAGCCCAACCTTTTCATAACCTTTACTTGCAACCCGACGTGGCCTGAAATCACAGCTGAGCTTCTTTTAGATCAATCTGCCCAAGATCATCCCGATCTTATCACACATATCTTTAATTTGAAGCTTAAAGAACTTCTTAATGATATTCTTAAAAAACATATTTTTGGTAAAGTAATTGCTTATATATATGTTATTGAGTTTCAGAAACATGGTCTTCCATATTCTCATATGCTACTAATTCTTGCACCGGAGCATAAGCCTAAAACAACTGATAATTTTGATCATATTGTTTCAGCTGAAATTCCTGATCCTATACTATATCCTCTAGCATATGAAACAGTAAAAAGGATGAAGATGCACGGGCCATGTAGTATTATAATTTCTAATGCTTCCTGCATGCAGAATGGCAAATGTTCGAAACATTATCCTCAGCAGTTTAATTCTACTACCACTGAAAATGAAAACAGCTATCCAGTATATAGACGACGTGATGATGGATGTACTGTAGAAATTAAAGGTATTATTTTGAATAATCAATGGGTAGTTCCTCACAATTTATACCTTGCTACTAAATATAATGCACACATAAATGTGGAGATTTGTTCTTCTATCACTGCAGTAAAATATTTGTTTAAATATGTATACAAAGGACATGATCGTGCTATGGTTGAGTTACTTTCTGGAGGTAACATGGATACTAATAATGAAATTCATCATTATCTTAACACCCAATATGTATCAGCATCAGAAGCTTCATGAAGAATATTTCATTATCACTTGCATAACGAAAAATCAGACATTCAGCGACTACAAGTACATCTTCCAGATCAGCAAATGGTTATGTTTTCGGATGATGTGTCACTTCAGGAAATTTTACAAAGAAGAAATATTCATAAAACGATGTTTACAGAATGGTTTACAGCAAATGCAATATATCTGGAGGCCAGAGAACTAATATACGCAAATTTTCCAACACAATGGGTCTGGAACAAGAAGAAAATGCAGTAGACACCTAGAAAACGAGGTAATACAATTGGGCACATGTATTTCATGCATCCTGGAGCTGGAGAGCATTTTTATCTTCGAATTCTACTTGATACTATACTTGGAGCAACTTCATTTCAGCATCTACGAACTGTGAATGGAATAATTTATAATACTTATAAAGAGGCTTGTGATGCTTTGGGTTTGCTACAGAATGATCAGGAATGGGATGATTGTTTACACAAGGCATGCCTTATTTGATCAGGAGCACAACTATGTCAGCTGTTCGCAATAATTCTTTTATTCTGTGAACCAACATATCCAGAGCAACTTTGGGAGAAGTATAGGTTTGCATTTGTAGATGACATTCTTTCGCAAGCTTACTGTGATGCTAATGACTATAATCTAGAATTAAGTGATGAAGATCTAAATAATAGAGTGCTACATTATATAGAGTCAATTCTTCATAAACATGGGAAAAGCCTTACAGACTTTCCAAACATGCCTGTTCCAGATACGTCATCAATTTATGGCAACCAACTTATTTTTGATGAGCAACAATATGATGTGCTTATGCTTGCTCAGCGTGCTATTAATAACCAATCATGCCTCAATTCAGATCAGCTTGCAATATTTAATTTAGTCATACAAGCCGTTAAAGATAATAGTTCTACATTATTTTTTGTGGATGGACCTGGAGGTACTGGTAAGACCTTTCTATATAATGTTCTTTTAGACAAGGTTCATGGTGATAGTCATATCGCTCTGGCTGTTGCTTTTTCTGGAATTGCCACTATTCTACTTAACAGTAGTCGTACTGCATACTCTCTATTTAAAATCCCTCTTAACCCAAATGAAAGTTCTACTTGCTCTATTTCTCTTCAGACTAATCTTGCTAACCTTCTTATAAGAACTCACTTTATAGTTTGGGATGAGGCTCCAATGATGCATAGGTATGCCATAGAAGCTGTAGATAGAACCCTTCAGGACCTGATGAAGACTATAGACCCATTATTAGAGCATGTAATTTTTGGAGGTAAGATTATTGTGTTTGGGGAAGATTTTTACCAAATACTTCTAGTTGTACCAAAAGTTGAACATGAAGGCATTGTTGATGCCTGTTTTCAATGTTCATATATTTGGCGTCATGTGCAATTACTGTTCTTAAAGACAAACATGTGTCTGCAAAATTCAAGAGCTTTAAATGTTAGTACTAATGAGAATTTTGCCAATTGGTTATTGCAACTTGGTGAGGGATGTATTCCAGTAATTGAGCAAGATGGAAATATGATCAGGTTACCTGTAGATATTGTCTTACCATCTCAGAATATCCTTGACTTATGCGACTTTGTATATAAAGATATTGCTACTCAATACAGTAATTCTGAATATCTGGTAAATCAAGGAATTCTAGCACCCAAGAATGATGATGTCAATTCAATTAATCATGCAATTATGCAAATATTTTCAGGAGAAGAAGTAACTTATCTTAGTGCTGACTCTCTTAGTGAAGATACAATTAATAATCAGGCTCATATTTATCTACCTGAGTTTTTAAACTCTTTGAATTTGGAAAACTTTCCTGCTCATAGCTTACTTTGAAAGTTGGTGCATCTATTATGCTGCTGCGCAATTTAAATACTGCGGAAGGTCTCTGCAATGGCATTCAGTTGATCTGTTGCAATTTTCAGCATCGTGTCATTGAAGCTAAAATTTTTACTGGTGCTCATACTGGAAAGCGTGTTTTTATTCCGCGTATTACTCTCACTTCTTCCAATATAGATTTACCTTTTGTTCTTAAACGTCACCAGTTTCCTGTACATCCTGTCTTCGCTATGACATTAATAAGGCTCAAGGACAAACCTTCTCTTGTGTTGGATTATATTTACCCACTTCTGTGTTCTCTCACAGTCAGTTATATGTAGCCTGTTCAAGAGTAATGTCGCCAGAGAACTTAAAAATCTTGGTTTCATGTGAAAATGAGAAGTCATCTAATACTTCTAACTGCACAAGAAATGTTATATATTCTGAAGTTCTTTGTAATATATTCTAACTATACTAATTCGAACAATAATTCTAACAAAGCTTGATTAAGATCCCCTATTACACGATTAAATTCGGTTCTACTGACATCTTTTTTTTTAATTAGTCGTGAATGCTGCTAAGCTAAGTATTACTCATTTTCGTTGCAAATAATATTACATAAATTGCCTTCTGGACTTGGGCCTTAGACTTTAGTCATTAAATATGTTACGATTAGAATTAAATTAATATGACACAATTAGAATTAAATTTAGTTGTTACAAAATTTTTTTTTTTTTTTTTTTTATTTATTAAAGCCGATGTTATCGGTAGCTACCGCCTTTATTGTGTTTTTGGTCAATGCATTACATATGACTTGT